>CAJPEV010002354.1:25876-46055 GCA_905338385.1 Darwinula stevensoni | reverse complement strand
TCTAAAAACAAGCTACATTTCATTTTTTCAGTGAAAATGAACTGAAAGTTTGTGGCTTAGGTTTGGAAAAGCCAGGAATGTAGTAAAAATCCTTTGTCTTCATCATGAACAAGTTTGGTTAGTGCGATATACTCTCCTCAAGGTCGAGTTATCTCCTTGAACAAAAAGTTAATTTTATTTGTATGATTCTGGGATGGAAACTTAGTGCAACATGCTTCATGAATATGTCCAATTTTTGCTCCGCAGTGCAATATGACATAGCAATAAACGCATTCACTTCTTTTCTCCACCATGTACGATCGAGAGTGCATCGTTTTGCTCCCGCGCAAATTCTAATTATGTCGTCCTTTTAGTAGAATTGCTGCACCGGATTAACTTTTTGTCTGGCAGCGGTTTACCATTCTTTGTTGAAGGCTTGTTCAAAATTCCGCTTTTATTCGACACTACTCCGTGCTTTTCTTATTTGTCGATGGGATGCTCCAAAATGTATGAGCTCTGCTAAGAGACAAATTTGGACATATTCATGTAACATGTTGTGCTAAGTTCCCATCCCGGAATCATACGAAGAAAAGTAATTCTTTTTTGTCATTGTTCAAGGAGGTAACTCCACTTCCTTTCACCATCCTCCTGTGGCTATTGAAGGGATCACAACAGTTGTTCTCTCCCTTGAGAGGAGTATATTGCTCTAACCAAACTTGTTCATGATGAGGCATAGATTTTTTAATACATTCCTGGCTTTTCCAAACCTAAGCCTCAATTGCTCAGTTTATTTTCACTGAATTAATTATTTGTAGCTTGTTTCGTGGNAGCCTCAATTGCTCAGTTTATTTTCACTGAATTAATTATTTGTAGCTTGTTTCGTGGCAATCAACGGACACTTGAAAGGGCCACAATTCCATTCTGAAGTCTGTTTAGTCTTAAATGTAAAGGAAGCGTGCACAATTGTAGTGGCAGGAAATCCATACAATTTAAAATATTTTTTAAAGCTTGAAACAGGTATAACATATAATCACAGCTATTTATAGGTCACTGGTGAGATATACCCAGACCTGGTCGTTTCATCAGGACTCCCATATTTCGTACTTTGGGTACAACATCTCAAGAGAAAACTGGTAAGATCAATCGTTCAAAAAATTACGCAGATGAGAATATTGAATTCAACAGAATGAGTAATACGTCATTGAAAAAAACTCAGGTTTTATTACACATTAGTTTCAAGTTTTCATCGCGTTTGAAACAGAATGTACAAACCGCCAAATTTGGTGGAAAGAGGCAAAATTGGACTTTCCAAATTTAATTTTAAGTTGTTTCAAATAACGTTGGTAGTTGAAATTTTGGTATTGAATTGGCATTGCATTAGTCTACAATGTTACAAAAGCTCGTTGCGTTACCATGCATCCTGGTGTTGAAAATGTACGTGCAAAATTCGATGTGACAAATTTTAGAATTTGTGTGACTTGGTAATGAACGTTGTAAAAAATGCATTTAATTTTGCGATTCTGCTATGTTTCAGCTTAGAGACCAAATACGCTTTCCTAGCTCGACTGGGATCAAAGATAGCGCTTTTACTGAAAATGTCCCTTTTCTTCTTGGGGGCAAAGTTTTGGGCTGCATATCCCGAAAACCGTTAGAACCAAACAGCTAACATTTTTAATATTTTCATAAGTCTTCAGCGTCAACATGGAAAATTTTTTCGAGGATTGGAGTCTGAAGCCCAAAGAAAGTGACTAAAATTTGACAACTTGAGCAGGAACGCGTCCATATTCATTTTTGAAAGTCAATTACAAAGATTTATAAATATGTATCGTTTTCTTCAATGGAAATCTGGAGACAAAATTTCTATAGCTGCTGTTCTATGGTGGAGCTCAAAAATTTACTTTAAACCTTATACTTTTAGAATATTAAGTACTTGCGGTAAAATCTGGAAATTGCTACAATGTAATTACACGCAATTTACGCGGGGCGCTGCTATAGGCGGCTCCGACGTGATTTAATGACAATGATTATCGCGAAGAGATCGCCAGCTTGTTCGAGGTTTATAATGACTCTGTTGACTCCTTAAATATAATTTTTACTCTATTGTGAGAACCAGCTTGGAAAGAAGTCAATAAGAAGAACCAGAGAATTGATATGGGATAAAAATTCAAAACGTTGTACCCTGAAATGGTTATTAGGCAATACATCCTCAACAAACAACACCTGAATATGAACCAGAGTGGTATGGGTGGGGTGACACGATCTCCAGCACTAACGTTAAGGGTCCACTCAATATCCCGCGTCTTCTCGAAGCCTTCTCCTCACTATCCTCCAATTCTACTCCTTCTCTGACTCAGTCACTTGGCACACCCCGACCCCCGTGACTCTCCCGCGCGACCCTTTTATTCAGTTATGTCGGACATGCGCATTATCTATTATGGTGATTTCATTATACAAGTACCTCCTACACCGCTAGTAGAAGTATAAATCTTCTACGGTGATGCATTCGATTCACACCGAATCAATTTTGAATCAATGTTATGTGCTACCTGGGTGAGTGAACCTGGTTGAACAAAGTGATGAATGGGGTGAGTGCCGCTTAGTGAGTGCCGATTTTTATTATGCACTTTTGGTCGATAGTGAACCGTTGGTACGCCAGCCACATCCATGAAAATATTTTTTGAATATTTGTTAAACAGTTCGTTGTTTGTAGTATGTTGAATATTTGTTGAAAGTTGAATTATTCAACTTTCGGCTATGTGACACACGTGACACTATTTCACGTGACTTTCGGCTATTGTGACACACAAATGAGACACGTACGTTTTTGTTTTGAAGAAGGTTCGCTGAGAAGCGACGATATCAATCCACTGAGTCAGTTAATTGTTTCAATCGATCCTTTTTCTGAGGTCAGGGATGCGAGTCTGGGAATCGATCCCATCTCGATCTCAGGCCATCTTTGCTCAGTTAGCTTTTTTGGCATCCAGTAATTTGCAACAGTAATCCATGAATGTCTGAGTTATTTTGGGATCGTGCAACGGGATGATAGAAAAGTAATGGGAAGCAGTGATTGTGAGGATATCTTCCATGGATACTTGAGGATAATGGGTGCGCACGAATGCAGTAAACTCAGTTTCAAGATCGCTCAAATAAGCCAGCACATGATCGGTCAGTGCAGTTCCTTGGAGAGCAAAGTCGTAGCCTTGGAGGGATTGATACACCTTGGACAAGTCGTAGGCCACATCACCACGCAAAGTGAGTGTTTTTCCGATTTTACCACGCATGTCAATGAAAATGATGGAGCCATTCTTGTCTAATAACACGTTCGTGAACACTGGATCGCCATGAACGACATCCACACCCACCGCTCGCAAGTTGGTTTCATAGTCCTCCAGCAGGCGACATATGTATGTGTAGACTCCGTCGACTGTGCACGAGGAATTCCACTCGGAGCTCGGCACATGAAGATCTTGGTAGATATCTCGCAACTTTTCGTATCACATCTTGACCTTCTCCAAATAGTTAGAATATACGTTGACTAAGCCCTCTTCGGAGGATGTTCCCGTTGGGGAACTATCTACTTTGGTTGTATGGATTTGATTCAGTGCTTTGAGCAGCTTCGCAAATCTCCCTTTGGTCACGCACTGGTTGATGATCATGTGTGCAAATGTAACTCCATGTACCTTCTCCATGACTATGGATGACAGTTCGTTCGTCTCGCTGATATTAACGACTTTGGGGAACATATGAGCGATCGAGAGAGGGAGGTTCTTGTAAAAGTAAATTTCACCATCCAAGAGCATGGCATGTGAACTCTTCAGAATAAGTGAATTCACTTCTTGCACAGTGTTAAAGCTGCGCGGAAAAATAAAACCAGGCACGGGTTTATGGTTGGCGACAGGTTCGACGTTTTCCAGACACCAGCCAATTTCTTTCATCGTGTCGACTAGGGCATTTACCCCAAGATCGTCCACATAGACGTGCGCATAGGGCTTACCAAAGTGAATTTCATCATAGGGAATCTTCATTTCTTCAAGGGATTTCAAAGTCAACAACCCAATATCTTGAATCACTGCACCTATATTGCCTTGCTTGCTCTTCATCCTTCGTGCCGTTTGAATGATAATGTAATGGCCAGCCGCCTTGAGTTGTTGCACAAGTCGAATGTTGTCCCACTTAGGCTGCACAGTCGTATAGTCGCCCTGCACTGTCGGATACGTAACCAAGGTGTTGTCGAGATCAAAACAGAAACGTCGAGACCTGTCCTGGATGATGTTGGTTTGCTTCAACTTGATCAAAAACCTGCGTAACTGCTCGGGTGTGCCGAGACACTCAAACGAAGGGACGTAAATACCATAAAAGATGAGGTCATCTTTGATCATGTTTTTGATGACTTGTGACGTGTAATACTCACCCAACTCGCCTAAGCTCGAGTCAATCACTTTGGCACAGTACTCTTTCAGCATCTGTCCGGACAGGAAGCCATAGCCTCCTGTGTTGGCGTGGCAAGAAATGGCCGATTTTTCGCAAATATCCATGATCCGTGGGTACTTGGACTCAACGTCCAGCGTCGCTCCCGCGTCTTTACTATCTAGGTGAAGCGAGAGGTAGGAAAAAATTGGTTTTCCTCCCAGGTCTTCGAAGTAAAACGAACAGCCGTGAATGGAGCTCGGCAGCTTACGAAAATCGGCTAAAATATCCGAGAAGTAAATCGTGTCACAGTCAAGTGATATGACTCGTTTTTGCAATTCGGCTTCTTTCATGTGCTGGAGAACGATATATAAAGTCTCAGTCGCGCCACGCGTTTCAAAGGTGAGCAATACGACTTTGATAGCCAGGTGAGGGAACTCGTGAATAATACGTTGACTGAGCCCAAATTGCTCTTCTATGTGATTCATAACTGCAATCCACAACGTATCTTCTTGTGTGATCGACAGATGACCAATCAACCAGCTCAACATCGGACGCCCAGCAACGTTCACCAAGGGTTTGGGGAATCTGTAACTCTCCTTCGAAAAACGGGAACCGATCCCGCCCATTGGAATGATAACGTTCATGATTCGGGCTGATAAGAAGCACAAATAAGGATTGACCTAAGTTTTTTTGGTCAGGTTCACGAGGCACTGAAATTCCTACACCTTAATATAAATGACGAATTTTGAGTTGAACTTGCAATCCTTCATCGTCGTCATCATGCGATGGGCTGGAAAGCGGCTTCTGGATCCTGTAGTTGGATGTTTTCGCCAATATATTTTCCAAGATTTTCTGTGATGGAAGTCTCTCAAGAGTCAAATTCATTCACTTTTCATCGCTCAAGAGCACCATATCTATGCATCATAAGGATGTATTTATTTCTCGGTTTTATTAACCAAAACAAAAATCCCCTTGCACAAAAGTATCTACTTCCAAAGTTTATTCATAAGCTGCAAACCCACACGAAAAGATCGTATTGGATCCTATTAGGTTTTTCAAACATAAAAACCTTGTATGATTCTGATAGGACTCCTATAGGGTTATTTTAGGATCCTATAGGAATTCTATTGGAATCTTATGGAATCCCATAATGTGTTTATGTTTCAAAATTCTCATAGGATCCTATGGGATCTTTTCGAAAAGGAATGCATAAAAGCACATTAATAGATGGAATTCATAACTAATTCACATGCCATAACTTATATTAACGTGCTACATGCTGCAATGAGTTGAGGAACCTAGTAGCGGTAGCGTTTAAGCTGCCTAAGTCGTAAAAACCTACTTGTACATAAAAACTTGCATATTCAAATATATAGACGATTGTGACTGACTGACGCAAATTCTATGTTCCAGAAGGATTAGAAATCTGAAACTTGGTACACATGAACCTTTTGGGATACAGAGTTCAGAAAAAAATCCGACTTGGGAAGTACATGCCCTGGGGGTACACATTTTGGGGGGAAACGTTTTTCTTAAATATACTTTGTTACAGATGAGGATGGCATTCAGAAAATGAACAGGATGTGCTGGGTTCGGTGGTATAGTAGTAGCGTCTCTGACTGGCACTGAAAAGGTCTGGGTGCAATACCTGGCCGTTCCTTGGCTGCTTTCGACTTCCAACCCCGGTTACGCATTCCCCCTCCATAACTTTTTTTTGCTTGAGTAAAACGGAGAGACATGGAAAGCTGAAACCTGGCATGGACGTGCCTACTGAGACGATGCGTTCAGGAAAAGTGCGAAATTTTAGATCCATGCCCTGGGGGGATTTTTTTGGGGCCGACGTTTTCAAGCATTTTTTTTGTCCTGACGTGTTGAGCTAGTGTGGAAAAATGAAACTTCGTACATAACTACCTATTGGGATGCTGCAGAAAAATTTAGACTTTGGAAGTAAATGCCCTTGGGGGCACAAATTTCAAAGGGAGATGTTTTCAACTAAATTTTTTGCATCAGTTAAACTGTTTTACATGGAAAGCTGAAACTTTGCATCAATGACTGAGACAAGGAGTTAAAGAAAAATGTTAAGTCTCGATACATCCCCTGGTCGGAGTATTCAGCTTTCATGGTGCATCCCCTCCGAGCTTAGCTTTTGGGTGGGTCGGCTTTTCCAAACATGTTTTTTCACCAGCGAAAAGGGCAAACGTATAATATTGAAACTTTGTGGGCATGTAGTTCACTGAGGATGGATTTCGGTAAAAAAAGAATGTTACTTTTAAGTTAAGACGCCTGAAGGCACATTTTGCAAAAGGCGTATTTTCTCGAATTTTCTGATCCAGCAAAACAGAGGGCGCTAAAAACTTTAAACTTGGCAGAGAATAACGTGATTGATAACTGAGCAAAGAAAAAATTATTATTTCATTATATATAGACGATCGTGAGTAGCTGACTGACATAAGTAGTTATTCGCATGGTGAGTTGAGGAAAAATTCTACTTTTGAAATATGTCCCCTTAGCGTAGATTATAGGAGGGAAGTATTTCAAAATGTATTCTACACCCTTACAAAAAGGGGTATATGAAAAGCTTTCAAGGCACACTACAAATAATAGAAGTAATGCTTTTGATAAAAAAATCAAGACTTTCGTCCCCATATGTCACGTATTTCAATGGGGACGTCCTTAAAATACGTGTTTGCCATTTCGCGAAGAATAAATGAATTAATCACTACCCAAGGTAATGGAGCACCGAATGCGCGACTATAGCGAGTTTGTTTGCCCGAAGGGCAAACTCGCTAGTATTGAAATACAGTTGACTTGTGAGAACATGAAACCTAGTGCGTAAGCAACTTCAGTTCCTTTTGATGGTTGATAATTTCTGAGTTTCTTGTTTAGCAGAAAATATAGATTTTATGTTTCAAAAATAATTTTACAATAGTCACACCACAATTCGCGTTGAGTTGGTACAAGTGAAGTTAAAGTGAAATCAGTAGTACTTTATTTTAGTCCAAGAAGAGCAGTTATATGGTATCGTGTTGTTGCTTTCTAGATCTAAAGGCCTTGTTTCGGGCATTAGATCCCCGTGCTGGTCACATTATTTGTGCTGAAGCATGTAAGATTGGAGACTACAATAGGTTCTCATCATTCCCAAAACTTGGGTGAGAACAGAAGATGGAGTTATACTTTAAGTACTGTCATTTATTTCCCAAAACTGTAGTTACTGTGCGTCGCATTCAAATAGCAAGCATGCCTGCATGCATTTCACGATTGACTTTTGTGGAGAAAGAAGAACCTTGTTTACCATTATCGAAATACAATGCCGTTACGCTGTCACAGTTTAATGTACTAGGAAGATGTTAGAAATACTGCTGCGAAGCTTAAGTCCCACCTCAATTTTATCCAGAAATTAGCTCGTTCATTCTACAGATATGTGCTGACGAATCCACATCAGACATTGATACATTGGCTGTTGCTCTGCTTCTGGTTATTGCGTAGCTGTGCAGGATTGAAGCAAGCATCTCTTTGATACGCAGCTTAGCGGTGCAATGCGTGTCATCATAAGCATTCGTAAATCTGCACACTTACCATGGCTGCTAATACTTGCAAATATATAAAATAAAATGCAACGTATCCACGTAGAGATGCGCTGATGTCAGAGCATGTCAAAAAAGCTCTTGATAATGGTTTTTGCCAATTAATCATGAGGAACATAACACACCGTTTCATTGTGTAGAACAGGAGTCAGGAACCTATGGCTCACAAACCAAAACGTTTTGATAAGAGGTCATAACTGAAAATCACGGTTGTTCCTTATATTTCTCATGCATCATGGAGTCCATTTGTCTGTTGCGAATTTCAGGAAAAATTATGTTATTCTGGAATCATTCGTTCCCAAGCACTTGGCTGAATCTTAATGAGGCTCAAATTGCCAAAAATTTCCCGACCCCTGGTCTAGAGTAGAGTAGAGAAATATTTTGGACCAAGAAAGGCAGACACTGCCAGACAAACATCGATTTAAGAACGCTTGTTGTGGGATTAGGCTAGTGTAGACTATCCTTGCAGCTTTCCTCATTATTCATGCAGCATTTGATGAATCTGGATTGTATCTGGATTGTATCAGGTTGTAAAGGTGAAATTTAGACATTTCGATTTTTTCTATAAAAATCTGGAAAATGTTAGAACTTTCTATGTAGGTGTATAAGTAGAGTGACCAGTGGGCATTGTGGGCGAGAGTGCTTATCGTGAACCTACAACAGATACATTCGGCGCTGTCATCGCCCCCCTCCCCGTGAACTGTGTTCATCACAAATTTCATTAGCCGATTGACGCATCACCATTGTCTGACAATATTCAACTATCGAAAGAACACATTCGCGTGCTGTTGCTCTATCACTTCAGAAGTGGCCACAACGCAACGAAGGCTCACGATCTCGTCTGCAAGGCATTTGGCGAGGACACAGTCAACAGGCAGAACTACTACAATTGGTTCAAGAAATTCAAGGATGGTGATTTCTCGCTTCAAGATGAACCACATCCAGGCCGCGATTCCACCATTGATGATGAAGTTCTCCTGCAACTTATAGAAGACGATCCACGGTTGACCACTAGAGAATTAGCACAACAACTTGGGTGTTCCCATACAACCGTCGCCCATCACCTTCACACTCTTGGCAAGGTGAACAAGCTAGGCAAGTGGTTGCCTCATGAATTGACCGCTGCGAACAAAACGAACCGAGTCACCATCTGCAATTCATTACTCACCAAGCACCGCACATTCCACTGGCTCAAATCAATTGTGACTGGAGATGAGAAGTGGGTCTTCCACTACAACGTGACACGCAAGCGATCATGGGTGAGCAAAAAAGAACCAGCTGTTGCAACTCCCAAAGGGCCGATGGTGCAGAAGAAGGTGATGATCTGCGTTTGGTGGGATGTACGTGGCGTCATCATGATGGAGCTGCTTCCACCCAACACCACAGTTACCAAAGAACTCTACTGTGAACAACTGGACCGTTTGAACACTAAGATCAAAGAACTTCGTCCACAAATTGACAAAGTCCGATACCACCACGACAATGCGCCAGCACATAGAGCAAAGATGACCTCAGAGAAGCTGGCCGGTCTGGGCTGGGAGGTTCTGCCTCATCCACCTTACAGCCCAGACTTGGCGCCAACTGACTATCACCTCTTTCGCGCCCTGCAGAACCACATTGCCAGTATGAAGTTCAATGACAATGAGCAGGTGAGAACGGAGCTCGAGACTTTCTTCAAAGAAAAGCCCCAGTCATTCTATGCTCACGGGATTGAAAGTTTGCAGCAAAAGTGGCGAGATGTGATTGATATTGATGGTGATTACCTGCAAGACTGAACTCTAGTCGTTGTTGAGTTAATTGTCAATAAATTGTTTTCTGGAAAATGTCTAAATTTCACCTTTACAACCTGATATTAGTGTTCGACAAAGAATGCACGCTCCTCAACAAAATATTGAAGCATGATCATCATCCAATGTTGCCCTGAAATGAGAGAAAAATATCTGCACATATATTTATACATTTAGAATTACATATTTTATTTAGCATTACATTTATTAGATTTACATATTTAAAAAAATAATAACATGACCAGGGATGAGAATCTAAATCAATTCCTTGTCGCACATCCTGATTTTACTCCAACGGACCTCTGCCATATCCATTATGAAGTGTTGACTAACAGAAATTCATTTATCTCTGAAGTGTGTAATACTGGGCTTTACTCTTAGACGTAGGCCTAAAGTTAGTGCTATCTTAGCGTCTAGTGGCTAAATATTTACTAGGATATCGACCAGATTCAGCACAAAAGAGAAATGAGACTCAGGCTCAACCTTAATCCCTAACTGGTTTATAAAAAAAAGCAATGAGTTCTCAACTAATGATAGCAAACATAGGATGACATGGGTGAGCGACAGACCAATGGTGAGATCAGCCCCGAAAATGCAAGAGTCGGTCTAAATTAGTCAAAAAGTAGATGCAATGTTGAAATCCAATGGTGGATGCACTAAATATCAAATGAAGTCCTTTTTGTTCTATTAAAGTTGTCATTTTTCCATGTAGAGTGCATGAAACAAAAAACTGAAGCAATGTATTGCCCAAATTTGAAAACCAATATTTTCCTAATGGGACGAGCTAGTGACACGAGTCTACCATCTCTGCATAGCTTAGCACAATAGCTATCATATGGCGCAAGAACATTTGTGATTGCTTCTAGTCGATGTTAAGGCCAAAAGAACCGAAAAGCTCTAAGCATTGTGCCACTTGTTTCGGATACTGTATTTGGCTTACTTGGAATCTTCTTCGTGAAGGATATTCTCCATCGCCTTAGTTACAGGGAATAATAATGCTTTACACAACTAATCCATGAGGTGAATCCGTATTCCCATTCACTTGCAATAATATGGATTTCATTTAATGACTACAGTATTTAATATTGCTCAATGCTGCAATGTTCCCTATATGAAAAGGAAACACATAATTCCCTTACGCATAAATTCAATTAATTTAATTCGGATGAATCTGGCAAAGTTAGTCCATCAAGAGCTCGTGAGTGCTGCAAATCTTTTAAGAGGGATTTTCAACGTGTATGACTCAATATCCCAACCCTAGTAGCATAGTAGCATATAACATCGAATCAACATTGATTCAACGTTGGTTCAACGTCTGGATGTTGAATCAACATTGAGTCAATGTTGTTTCAATGTTATGTGCTCTTAGGGAAGTAGCACACTCACGGTAAATCAACATTGATTTAACGTTATTTCCTCTACGTAGCTAATGTTGAAACCACAGTAGCCCATTAACATTGATTTTGAATTGAAAGTTTATTTTTGTCAAAAATCGAATCACCGTTGCCATCAACGGTATATTAGCATTGATTCAATGTTCTAAAGCTACATAGCAAAGTTGATTCAACATTTGCTTGTCAACGTTGACTCCATATTGAAAATTCATTTTCCTCAACGTTGAAGACATGTTGAATCCACGATGGTTCAAGATTGATGACAGGTCTCAAGAATCTATTTAATTCATGCGCAAGCGCTTTTTCTTGAATGAATAATTATTTGAATATCATCTTGATACGATCTCTATCCTCTGAATCTGCTTTTTAAGATCCCTCCCATCCAAGAACAATTAGAACTCAACTCAATACCAATGTGAAAAAGAGATATCCTGTTCCGCAGACAGGAGGACACCAGCGTGACTACTGCGATGTAATAAAAGGCTACCCTCACTCCACGGACCCTTCGACAGTGATTATCATTTGGATTCATCCTCGAAGACAGGACGTTGTGGTCTCAGAGTAATACGAGGGGTGTTCAATAAATAAGGTAATAAGGCCTGCTGGGAATAAGTTATTGTTTGCGTCGAGGAATTTTTTTGGTGATGTAGAACAGTGTTGGTGAGGCATTCATTTCACGCGCGGATATATCCATGTGTAATACTGCTCATGCCTCAAATGCCTGTTATGATGGTGACCCTCCTAAAAACTTGATCAAACGTTGAAGTGCGGAGTACCGTTAGGTTTATTCATGCAAGAGGCACCACACATGCAGAAAACCATCGCCAAGCTGTAGAAGTTAATGGAGAGCATGCCATCTCTCGAAAACAAGTATGGATGTGGTGTAAAGCCTTCGATTCTGGGCGAATGAGTGTCATTCAAATTCATCGATGACACTCATTCGCTGGTTTCTTTCGTATCTAATGCATGAGGGAAGAGGTGCCCGATGTGGAACTTCAAAGTGTCCACATTTATTTTCCAATATCTCAAATCGGGAAAGGTAAAAAAATGAACTCCCCCTATAGCCCATAACATTGAAGCAACATTGATTATATGCTTTTTTAATGTCTGGGTAATGATTCAATGTTTGGTGCTACTCTGTCTAGGTGCTACGATGAAGTCAGGGGACTTGATAGCCCCCTTCAAAGCAAAGAGGCCATTTCGAAAAAATAACCTTGGTGACCCTAGGCTGTCCTGTGATCCTTCATTCACAGGGTCAATAAACTCCGTCGACTAGGTGCCCCACCCATAGGAAGCTAAAGTTCAAAGGTCAGGGTTAATAGCCACACCAGAGCAACCTGACACATCATTTTTTCCTTTATACATGCCTACATGGTACATGCCTAGATTTCAATATTTCTTCAAGTCAACATTCACTAGCTTTAATTATTTGAAAAAGGAAATATGCGAATTTTATTGAATCTTTTTCTCTAATTTTTATTTTGTCTATAGACAAACTACCTCATGTCAGATGCATACGATATTTTTTCCCTTTCTGCTTTCTGCCTGTTTGCTGCGATAGAATTCGCACCAGGAGTCATTTCAGCCACCATCTCATATGCCATTAATGGAGCATTTGTCTTGATCAAAATGCCTTCTGGCCGATTGGCTAAACCATTTAACGAACGCTGATGGATTGCACAAAATGAATATTACAGTTGTCATAAAACACAAATGATTTCATACTGGAAAAGAATCCATTGAATCGACGTTGATTGAATGTTGTCTCTTCCACCGTGAATAATGCAGCATTAATTCAATGTTGAGTCAATATACATGTATAAACGGTGACGGTCACTGCACTGAAACAAAGATGATTCAATGTAGAGGTATACACCTCGGACAGTGATGTATACATTCAGTCCGCACCAAATCAACGTTGAATAAATGTTATAAGCTACCTAGGGATGTAATGCAGGGCGCTTGTTGCTTCGAGTCTTTCTTTGTTGGGGAATAATATGACATGTCATAAGTCCATGTGACATTATTCTGATTGCTCTCGACGGAATTATCATAGAAAGTTGAAAGAAAGCTTCATTGTCCTCCTCAAAAGAATGCAATTTTTATGTAGAGTTCGGGCGTATTTATTTTATTCCAGCAAATTAAAGGAAATAAATATATTTCCCTAAAGACAGAGTTTTGTAGGTGAGATGATGACGCAAAATGATTTTCTTCTTTTAAGGCTATCAACGTTTTTTGATTATCCCTGTCTCGGTTAAGAAAAACCGTTTTTTCCCCTCCTACCACAACTTCCAGCTCTTGGCCACAAAAAAGGTTATTCTTAACTGAGACGGGGATAATAAGGGACTAAAGGAACAGGGGTTCCAAATCGCTATGCAATTCTGAGACATCCAGAAAGAATTTCTGGTTCGATAGATGCGCATATATGCACATAGTTCTCTTCTTAGTTCGATAGATGCGCAAAGAAGCAAATACAGTATTTGGGTAAATATAGGCAGTAATATATATATACAAGGTCTGTCCCAAAAGTATCCGAACTTCAGTTACAAATCAACTTCCCATGTGATATCTATAATTTTTATTATTGATTATTCAAAATACGTCCCTTCCGAAGAAATGCAGGCTTTGCAGCGATCATACAACTTTTGGAAACACCTCTGGTAGTCTTCCTCCGAGATGGCGGAAATAACCTTGGTCGAAGCCTTTTGGATGTCCAAAATCGTGTCAAAACGCTTTCCTTTCAGCTTCATTTTTAGTTTGGGGAAAAGGAAGTAATCACAGGGTGCCAAATCAGCGAATAGGGCTGGTGGTCAAGCACTACGACTCCTTTTGAGGCCAAAAAGTTCCGCATAATGATGGACCTGTGAGACGGAGCATGGTCGTAGAGGAGAGACCAACTGCCTGGTGCTTCGTATCGAGGACGGAACCGAGCAATTCTGGCCAGCAAAACGCTTCATAACGGCGAGGTAGTATTCGCCATTTACCGTCTGGTCTTCTGGAACGAACTCCTTGTGGATAATCCCAGTCGAATCAAAGAAAGTGATTAGCATTGTTTTCACTTTTGATTTCTGCATGCGCACTTTTTTTGGTGTTGGTTCTTCTGGAGTCTTCCAAACTGAGCTCTGGCGCTTCGTGAGTGGCTCATATTGAAAACACCATGTTTCATCACCAGTTACAATGGTTTTTAAGAAGTTTGGGTTATTATCGGCGATTGAAATGATATCTTGGGCATGCAGCACTCTGGCTTGTTTTTGATCGTCGTCCAATAAGTGCGGAACAAATCGCGCACAGACTTTTCGCCGCTGCAAATCTTCAGGCAAAATGTAGTAAACTTGTGATTTACTGATACCTATGATATCCTCAATGAGTGTCACGGACATGCAACGGTCGCTTTTGATCAAATCACGCACTTTTTTCCACTGCTTCGTCCGTTCGACTGGTCAAAGGTCGCCCGCTGCGTTCATCGTCTTCCAACGACTCTCTACCATTCCGAAACTTTGCATACCACTCGTAAACTGTTGTACGTGATAGTGCTTGTTCCCCATAAGCCATCCGCAACATCTCGAGCGTCTCCGTAAATGTTTTCCCTAATTTTGCACAGAATTTGATGCTAGCTCTCTGCTCCATGGTGATTTCACGACGAGTGTCATAAGGGTACTGTTACTTTTGGCGCCCTAGGCAATGACTCATTCGTCTTAGCCCAACCAAACTCAAAAGAGTAATACATGAAGGTTCAACCAATAGAACGCCACCTTCTTTCAACAAATGGCGCCACTAATACTGTCTGTATAGAAAAAGTTCGGATATTTTCGGGTACGAATCATTATAGACACATGCGTTTCTGTCATGCTATGACTGCAGGAGGGCGCAAGGTCCTTTCCACACTTCTGTTTCCTTCTTATAGATGATAAGAAGAATGTTCATTTTAAAATCGTTTTGGCTTATATCTCAATTCTATCTCAATTTGGACTCTCAGTTCCTTTACCTTCAACAAACAAGGAAAATTATTCGAGAAAGGGGAAACAGAAAGACATTGACAAACCGTGAGGAGAGGAAGATGCAGGAGTGATCCTGTTAGAGTTAGCGAAAGGGACTCCAGGAGTCCTACCCCACTACTCTGAGTCTCCAGGGGGACTGGGGGCCACTTCTCTGGCTCCCACTGCACTCCATTTTTCTTCAGGGATGCTATGATTTCCTTCTTCTTCTCATCTATAACCTGAGGCGCTTCCCCTGCCCATTCTGGAAGAGATGAAACAGGTGGAACGAGTTTCAGATCGTGCTGAACAAATTCTGATTCTCTGAAACATTCTGTATCGGATCTATTCAATATTTTATTTTCTCGAATATTAGCATTGAATCAGCGAGCATGCTCATTTTTCATGGCATGCTTCTTGCTTCTTGCCAAGTGTCCCATTTGTAACTTGAATCTCACATATATGGTGGCGCAAAAAAAGCCAGTTTGCAACGATACTCTGAAGTTCACTCACTGCATATATACGAAATTGATGTGGTATGCAGAATTTTCAAGAGGAATAAATTACCTTAAAAATGGTGTTCGTACATTTTAAACATTCAAAAGTAGCATACATTCTGGACCCTAATATATACAAGAAACTAAAAGTGTGCTGCCGCGCGCTCAGACGCAGACAGTATGATATTCAGCTGCCTCATTTCCAGTCCCATGGCAACGTACATTTAGTTGGTGTTCATATGACACCGTATTTTCGAAACTACGGTATATATTTTATAAGAACACTGTTTTATTCATTTCACTTTCAAATGCTCCAGATCACATGAAATGTATGCATTCAGTTCAATATATCTGATATTTCATTGTTTCATCAATATCGTTGAGAACTGTCTAGTTGTTTGCACCTACCGTGTATGTCGAAGAATGCCAGTATTCATGTAAATGAAATATAAACTTGTATTCCGGCGGTACTGACACTATAAACTGTTATTAGTGTAAGAATTACAAGTATCACGTAGAGAAACGCTATAACCAAACGGTGGAAATTGAAAGGTCAACGGTACTCTGAATGGATGTACAGTGTGTTTGGAAAGTTACTGTGCATACAACCATGCATAAATGTACTTACAATTGGGTCATAAATAGTGCTGGAAATGGCCAACACTGATATGTAGACATGTGGCGACATGAATCATGTTTCAACAGGTTCATCGTGCCGTATCAGTTGCCCACAGAAGTTGCTTGTGAGTGCATACGTATTGCATCCGTTTTTTTTTATTCTGCGTAAGGGTGAACTTTTCGAGATAATGCTGACATTAAAAGCTCGTACATATTACGGTAAGCTTATTTTCCGCAGTATTGGTCTCAATACAGGAGACGTGCGTCTGAAGTTTAATGAGACTTTCTACCTATTGGCATACCATATTTAAATTATGTATGCCATTCATGTGAGATGTTCCTAGCAAGTGGTTTGCGTCAGATGAACCCATATTTGCTCAGCCTACGGTGTTAATTCCAGATCCATTGGCCAACGTGTCTGATTGACTTGCGATGAGTCCGAAAGTCTTTCCGACGATTATCTTAGCAGGCAGCAAAGTTATTTATTTAGTCGGCGGTTCGAAAGTCTTTGCTTTTACGTCCATACAAGGTCAGTATTAATTGCTACCCACCGACTTGCAAATGTGGATTACTAATGGCTTTTCAACTTTATTCATGAAAACCGTGAGAACATTCTGGATATGGTGTTTTATTTCATAAAAGAAATGATTTAATTAATCAAACTACCTCGTATGTAAACTGCCAAAAAAAATCGCAATTGGTCGTCAGAAATCCACAAGAGTCATGCGAGCAAGAAATAGATAATCAGAAGATGGAGGATCTGGTGCGAGAGATCTTGTCTTAGGATTATTGGAAAGATACTTGTAGTGTTCAAAGAAACCTTCAAATGAGAAACATACAGACAAAACATTTTGTTTCCATTAATCGGACAATTGCAAGAGAATTGATTTAACCACTCATACTTCCAACACTATGGAGCCACTGAGCGTACGGCTGCTGTTAGCCTGAACCTGTCGATAGATTTTTTGGAGAATCTATACTTCAAAGGAAATAGAACCTCCACGATCACCTGATCCAACTTCCACTAACATCTTCATGTGGGGAGGTTTAAGAGGACAAGTGTACAGAAATAACCCTGAAAATGAGAAAGAACTGCAGTTTGCGATTACTGTTGCAATTGTCAGGATTTCTGATGATGGGGTGCTGAAATTATCTAGTAACACGATTTATCGTGTTCGTGCATAGCAAGTTGCAGGTGGTGACCATTTTCAGCATCTTATTAAACCCAATGGTAAGGACACTCAACATACGATCGCCATGTGGGATTGAAAAGCTAGTGGGACATGTTTTGGTTTACCTCTATAATAGCGATCACGCCTGAAATATCCTCTATAGGAAGTTCCGCATTAGAAGTTTCAGTGACCTTCCGTCAATCTTATTCGCCTTCTCTGTGCACTTCAAAGAAGCACTTCTAAACTGCAGCCGGAGGTCTGCGGGTGTCCAATCTGAGATATGAAGAAGCGCCATGAGTCCTTTACGGCTATGGTTCTCCAAATGCATTGACCCCCTCTAATTTCTAGTTCGTTGGAGTCCACCATAGGTAACCTATGCCTTTTGTGTGCCGATTATTTTGGCCAGTCAAGGATTGCTTTCTACTCGTCTCGAACTATAGATAGAGGGAGGAAAGGGGGGAGGGGAGGTCAAGCAGAAGATAAATGAAGAGGGAGGAATTGAGCTTTAGTCGTTCTTTTTTGATGAAGGAATGGTCCTTTGTGCGACTGGGTGAACTATACTTTCGTGTTCAACATTTCCTGGTCTCGTGTGGAAAAACGAAATTTCGACCGCTTGGGAAAGTTGCAGATATAGGAAGTCCTCACTACTCTGGCTTTAATAAAGAACACAGACAGTGAGAGGCAACTTACAATGGGGTGAAAAAAAAGAGGTTCGAGTTAGAGAGGTCCGAGTTATTGCGAGTTGACTGTAAAAGGCCAACTCATTGGAAAGTCTGTCCCTTTGACCTGTTCATATGCATACCGTAGTCAAGCTCTCTTGAGGGTTGACGTTGACAATGATGGAACGGTATACTGATATCGGAAGATGTGTCCAGTGATATTCTTAGCAGCGAATGAACGCTCTCACGAAGCACACTCATGATCGCCTCAAATTGTGAGACATTTGCGTTCGTGTCTCTCACGATCATATGCGCGCCGAGGCAAAGGTCGTTCCCAATCTTGAGATTCCGTCGAATCATTACAATGGCTTCAATTTTAGTTTGAAGATCATGCGGAGCAAGACGCGGAGGACTAGGAATGTCCAATGGAATGTTCAATGAATGGAATGAATCGACATCAACATCGCCATCATCATTCCTCGCGGTGTCTATAACGTCAAAATTCCGCATTTCTCCTTCCAATCGAGACAAGGCGCCTTCATCGACCAAACGGTTGTCCCCACAGAATGGCGGGCTTGCTGCTCATTTCAGCATTGCATATCCTCTGCAGTGGTCCAAATAGCTCGTTCACTAAATGATCGGAGATGCAATCGTCTGATGAACACGCAGAGAGCTAAGATTGACTGCCCTGCACGCGAGGAAGAGTTCCACTACTGCGAGATGCTTTGTGAATGATGAATCGTAAATGAAAGAGTTGAACATGCGCTGGTTGCGGGTTTTCATTAATCGAAGGAACTTCATCGCGAAAAGAATGTAGGCTAGTCGAAGCCAGGTGACACAGTAGATCTCCCCAGATATTTTGGAGCAGAATGAACAATACCTGGGTTTGTCGACAATCATTGCACCGTAAGAAGCGAATGCTGTAGTGCTATTTTACTGTTTGATGAACTCATAAAAATCACCAGCGTTTACGTATTTTTCCATCAACAGCGTTTTGAACTCTGACTGATAATACAGTGGGTCGGGATGGAACACTTTCCCATCATGAGAATAAATGTGATGAAGTCAGCCATTTTCTGCTCGGAAATGAATATCCGGACAGTGTTTAACAGAGCATTCCACAGTTATGCCGAGATTGTGCGGTATAGCTGGAATGACTTTGCCCGTCCAGGGCACCGCAGGTCGATTATGAGTTGGTGGTTAGAGGCGTCCACGCGTTATTCTCCACGTAACGCTAGAAACTTAACATTACTCTGCAGTTGAGCAGACCTACCCAGTCTCCTTTCTGCTCCCCTCTCCCCGCTCCCCTCCTCACAGGTTCCTGCTTCAGTGCTTCCGTTCTACGGACCCATCGCATCACTTCAAAATTGTTTAGCTGATTAGCCCATCCCGCCTAGCCTATGACCTAGAAAGGCAAAAGTTACAACGAACCACGAAGCGCACCCAGCCTTCCATGATAGAATTGCAATGACGCTCTAGAAAGGTATAAGTAAGCCGATTTCTCATCATGTATCATTTCGTTTAGCCTGAGTAGTGCTGCTTGAGTTTATCACCGTGGAAAATAGTTCACACCAATGTGGGCCTCCAATAGGACTATTCACAAAATGGTTCAGCAGTTTGTAAGAAATACGGGGAAAGCCCAAAATGTTTCCATAAATATGATAAATAATTTCCTTCAGGTTGGATTTCGACGAGGATTATGCAGTAAACTAGCTGCCTGTGGCCGCACGTGCGGCTTTCTACCAGTACATGAACTCTTTATCATTGCTATCACCTTAGAATAGTCTTAGCCAGGTTCCCGCTGCCATAATTTGATACAAAGTTCACGATGGAACATATACAGGGTGGGCCAAAAAAAAGTGAACCTCCCTTCAGGGGGTGCTATGTTACTCAAAAATGCTCTTTTTACTTTTTTGAAGCACTCAAAATGCAGCTGGCTCAATTCTGCACAAAAAAGAATTAAATCTTAACTGTTCTTCCGTCCTTAGTTTGGCATCAAAATGTGTTTGAATGCAATTAGAGGCAAATGGGTTTTCACCGCTCCAGCATCCTGTGCACGCGCCACGTGTGCCTCTTTCTCATTCCCCGGCAGGAAGGGAGTGCGT
>CAJPEV010002354.1:0-25695 GCA_905338385.1 Darwinula stevensoni | reverse complement strand
TTTTTTTTGTCTGGTATGAGCGAGAGCAAAGCAGGTGCATTAGGAGTGGTTGTGCAGCGTCTATGGAAGATTTTTATGTTTCACTCTTTTCATGCAAGTGCATTTTGTGTGAGAACAAATTGTTTTGTGGCAAATAATATTATATCATTTTTTGTGGAGAATTGAATGGCCTACACAGTGATATCATCATTTTTAAGTTTTGGCCAAATGCTTGGGAGAAATGATCTTTCCAAAATGGTTCACTTTTTTTTGGCCCACCCTGTATATATGGAAGATATGCTGAGGCACTTCATCTGTCAATTATAACTAAAATTATTTCAGCATGGGTAAAGTAAATAAAAATGGCACGAACCAGGAAATATAAAGATACGAGACTCGCGTGGGAACGAAGAGTCAGTATCATAATGAATGAAATTAGTTCCGACGAACGGATTTGACGATCAAGGAAGTATATTTCACTTCTCCAAAGACCACATCATTGGTAACGGTGCCAGCATCAGTTTTGCCCTTCCTCGATCCATCGATAACCCGAATTTTCAGCGAATACTCTGAGCAAACTCGCAAGCGGGCAATGTACAAATGCCATGCATAAGTCCATAAATAGTTATCCGACTTGATCAAATCTATATCTCTGAGACTTGTTTATATTCGGTAACGTAGGTAAGCTCGATAGGAAATTGACGCTGGCAAAGATTGGACGGCATGCTGACTTGGGTTGACGGGCATAAATTCAAAGGAAGACGTTTTCAAATAATTTTCTTTGTCCTGGCAAATTGGGCGGAGATAGAAAGGTGAAATGCATTAAACCACATGCATAATTGAAGTGATGTTGAGTTTAGATAAAAATCAACTTCTGTGGTGCATACCTTCAGGGCGTAGCTTTTGGTTTGGTCGGGCTATCCAAATACATTTTTGCACCAGCGAAAATGACAAACGGATAAGGCTGAAAATTGGTAGGCACATAGTTCTCTAAGTACTGCTTTCAGTAAAAACATTAATTTTTTGGCTAAACCACTGCGGGTACATTCTCGAAAAAATCCCATTTTCCGAATATTATTTTTTCATTCAATGAAAGAGAGAACTGATGAAGATTGAAACTAGATTCAGAAGTACCTGTTCGAATGCTGAGTGCAGATCCTACTTTTCAAATATGTCCCCACAGGAGAGATTATAAGGAGATTTGAAGTTAAGTGCGCAAGAAAAAAATCGGAGCAATTATTTCAATGAAAATATCGGTTCATCCTCTCATGGTGTACATTTCGACAGGCACATACTTTTAATACGTTTTAGTCATTTAGGAAAAAAAAAGAATTATTCATTATCCAGGACAACGGAGTGCTGAAGGCGCGACCATAGCGCATCACACAGGAAACAATTTTTCCCATTCCCACCCCAACCTGTTCCAAAAGGAAAAAAAAAACCGCCAAACATAAAAACACGGAGCTTTCTCGCTGCGGAGTTTTTAGAGACCGGCCGCCACCGCTGTACTGTTTTCTTTCCTCGCGTAATGCTAATTTTTTTATTATCAGAGGGTTAACCCTCTTGGTGCAACTGACAGACTAACTAAATCCTCTTATATTCCTCGTTTCACATGATTTAACTCTTTCACTGCCCAATTATTAATTAATAAAACCCTAAATTATCTGGCAGCGTAACGAAAATGTACTCCAATGCAAACGAAAAATGCAATTTTGTGTGCAACCTTTTTATTTCTTAGAAATAATTAGTCCAATACCTGTCCGTGTGTTCTCACATCAAGTCACGCATTTGCAGATTGTTTTGTAGCCCTTAATTGTGTGGAACCTCTCAAAACAAGGTACGACGTAGAGTGCAGGTTCTCCAGGACATTTTGGACAGTAAAATGTAGAAACAAGCCTGATATGAATGGTGCTATTTTCCTATTGCCTATTTAATTATATCCTATTATCATAGAATAAACTATGGCGTAAAGTTTGAGGCAATAATTCTACAAGTCAGCCAAGTGATTTCGCGGTGCTACGGTATTTTTTTAGAACTTGGTGTGTGAGTAATATCAACCAACATCGAAATAGACTTTGGTCGACTTCCACGACAGGGAGAACTAAACACAACGTGATGAAGTCGACCACTGACATAATCTTGAGGGGAATCGATGGGAATACGGGCTGGATATACGAAGGATGAGGATCTTCATCGGAAGGAAAAAATATTTCTTACTACAACTTTATGAGTACAGAATATCGTATCTGTTTGAAGTATTGGTGCGATACCACATACCATCCCATGCGTATCCCCAATCGGTGAAGGGGGAAGAGTCCTTCGATAAAGGTAAAACTCCGTCAAGAGCACTCCACGTCTCGTCGGAGAGGCAGGTGATTTTGCCGGATTCCTTTTCAAGGAAGTCTTTCTTCATCGCCTCCTCTCCGATTCTCTTTCCTGCGTCATTCCACGTCGGCTCCTGCAATATCAAGATCAATTTGTATTCAAATGAAAGCTGGGCTCTCCAAAACATTCATCCATGGCCGGGAAGTACCATGAGAATCAATAGAAGGCTTGACTTGAGGGATGAAAACGAAGCAAAGGAACGACGAATGCATAAAAGAACTGAGAGGGAGAGAGAGAGGAATGAAAGGTCCAGAGTGTTGGGCATGTCGTCAACAACGACGTCGTTGCCGCTTTAGCTTACGATTTAGGAATCCCTGGCAAATTTTTGTTTCATAACGTACGATTCTCTCGCACTATTCCACATATTGAGGATATTTATAGCTTGTTCCATCGAGCTATGAATGTCTGAATTCCCACTGTATAGTATTTAAGTGGATTTTGAAGTCAATGTAGGACGGCCGCCTTGACATTGTTGTCTGAATTGAATAACCGCCACCTTTTATGAATGAGGAATGAATGAACAGTGAAATCTTCTTTGACTCTTGAAGATGACAAATCCAGTAAGCGTCCATTGAACGTTTTGCCTGGCCAGGTCGTGGATCGTCGCCAATATGAAGCTCTGTCACTCCTACTGCAACTGTCACTGTCTGTCACTACTACTGTCACTAGTACTGCAAACAATTTTTCTTTCCCTATTTGCTCTCATGAAAGTCCTTAATTCCATTCGCAGACGACTGCCATGAGTGGCATCACCCTTAAAAATTTACATCGAAATATTCCCAGTGCCTGGGATATACAAGTTTATAGTTTTAGCTTTTTATAACATAAAAAGCTAAAAACATTTATTCAGTATCACATTGGAGGTATTATGCAAATAGGTTATCATTTGAAATGTTGAGAAAATGACAAAACTTTCTGCTTCCTCACTTTGGGGGTGTCCTTCGTTTACACCATGCATGACATGTTGATTCAGGCCCGACAATTGCCCTTTAGACAATATTTAGTCGTTTATTTTTCACAGTATCTTATTTCGCGATATCCAAAAGTTATCATAAGATCGCATGAAATTCCCATGAGGTCCACATAAGGAATGTGAGATCTCATGAGATACTTATGAGGCCTCGTGAGGTTCCACATGTAAAGTTTTAATGTCGTGAGATCTCACGATTTCTCATATGACATGCATGAGACCTCATAAGGTTTATCATGTCTGGGTATGAGGTTTCGTGACATCATGAATCCTGCTCGATCGGATGAACTTTGAAAGTGAGCTTATTTACCATAGTTCTCGAGACGACAGGCGAATGTGAAGCCGCCATTTATGAGACCCAAAAGTATCATCCAGTCCCCCCCCCGGTCTCCTCCAGCGTCATTTCGCGATTCAGCTGCCGCAACACTCAGCCCGTCCCAGTCCGAAAATTCTGCCTACGCTAAATACTAGAAACAGGAACACTTACTTGCCGTTTTTGTAATGGAAACAAGAACTTAATTCGGAATCTCTTTGAGAAAGAGAAAACGGTTTTCTTTCCGCATAAGATATTGCATTCAACATCCTATAATTAGCTTTCAATATTTGATACATTTTACTTTCATCCGTTAAAGTCATGAAATCCAAGTCGTCGCAACTATACACACTTCCTACAAAGATTGACAGTTGCATTCCCTGCACTGGTAGGGTTGGTGCATGCATTGGATTGGTAGGAACAGCAGCGCCACATACTTCCGGCCATGTCGCGGTGTTCGAGCATGACTCCACTGTCGAGAGTGTCTCGTGCGGTGTGAAGTGTATTTATAGCTTATGCTAAAGCATGATCTTTTAGATCGCAGTGCTCTAATTGGTCAAGTATGTAATCCAAGTATATTAGGATAAATGAATGATTATGATAGCAATACGCTAAGTCCAGAGTATTTAATTAAGACTCTTGAGACGAACTAAAATAACAAGCCCAATAATTTTTTGATAATACTAAAGTTTCTAACTCCAGGATGAGACCTGCTTTGTTCAGGATAAGATTGTATTAAGTTAGGCCAAGGTCTATCACAGAAGCCAAGGGACTCTTGTCAAAGATTCCCATAAGCATGAGTTAGAAGTGAGTCATTCCTGGGGAATGATTAGCTAGGAACATGCCTAAATATTCAGAACTTGACCCAAGTTTAATATTAATTAGTATTTGGTCGCTTTGGTCCATTCTCTGCTGCTAGTAACTCATGTGGCCTGTGATAGCCCTGCCAGGGCTTTGATTCAGGGATTGAAGCAGTTCAATGGGTACTTCTGATGCACATGGTGCCTAAGGCATGGCAAGAGAGTTAAAAAAGGAAATGGTGAGAAACGTGTGTATTTGGGCACCAAGTTCACTATAGGGAATGAAGGAGCTTTCCACGCTGTTGATAGTAGCATTGGAATCATTACTCTTTCACCTCTTGTCCCCATTGTTCAATATGGTCCATGGCTTCATAGTTGACCAGCTACATTGTTTTGTCTTTGGAGTGAGTCGTCATTTGGCTTCATTATGGTTTGAAAGTTCTGGTTTGGTTTTCAGTCTCAACAAGGCAAGGAACATTGTTGTCTAAAATCCATCCCCAAAGGAAATGACACGAATGACAAGTGCTATCAGTGAAAAGGCATATTGGTCTGGATCTGATTGGTATGCTTTCGCATTACTTGTTGCAGGATTTGTCAAAGATTTGCTTGCCTTACTCTACTTTGATCACTTGATGTCTTTCATTCAGGGATACTACACCCTGTCATCGTATATCATCACCCATTCAGACCTAGCAATTGCTGAGAACTGTTTTCAGTGTTTTCTAGAGAGGTTTCCTGATATTTATGGTATAGAGAATATGAATTATAATATTCACCAGCTGTTGCATGCTGCATCTTCTGTTCTTAATTTTTTGGTCCACTTTGGAGTACATCTACCTACTCCTCTGAAGGATTTAATAGAGCATTGAAACATATTTTTCATGGTTCTAGGCTTGTGCAAACAAAGATAGTGAATTCAGTTGAGATTATTCAGCATCTACCCTCCTTTGCTATGAAAGTTGACATGCACAATGCAGAGAAGGTTGTTGTTGCAGCTTACTTAAATGTTTTGCAGGGATACAGTCAGCCTATTTTGAAAGTTTCTATCTCATTTCATTCAGTGAAACCTTCTGTTTAAGTGCGTTTGTCCAGCCCCTTTCCTGTTAAATGTTATCAGCTTCAATGAAGTTGAAGGTAGAGTCACTTTTACATTGTCCTGTTCTTGATTCTGCACAGGAATACAAGAAGGCAGTTGTACAAGATTCCTTATGTATTGACATGAAAATCCATGTTCCATCAAGCAAGAAAAGCTGCAATTGTTTTGCAATTTTCTGTGGAAAACCTGTTGCTGTTCATTCCTTTTCATCAATGACTTCTGTCTCCTCCAGAAAGCCAGAATGTATTGCCATAATCCAAACTCTGAAAGCGGGAGACCTCTCTGGAAAGTTTGGTGTCACATCTATAAAGGTAATTGATGAAATTACAGATTCATATGATGTGATTCAACCTGGACTGTTTGGGCAAAGTTGCATCTTCATTGATATTAGTGTTTTTGGGGATGGTGGATCTGTTGTTGGATATTTGTCCATATTGCCTTCTGAAGAATTTATTACTGAAAATACAAACCATGAAGGCAAATTTGGATGCCCATCTTCTATGGCAAATCTGACATGTTGGAGGATTTGAAGTGTGATGGTGATGTTTTATATTAAAAACCTGTTGCATTTTAAAAGTAGAAAGGTGCTTCTACCCTTAAGTGAAAACATGAGACCTTAGTTTATGGATACTCGATGACTAATGAAACTTTATTTATGTCATGCCATAAGAACTGCAATGCTTTAATTGTTTATGTTTGGGGTCTTTGAAGGGAATCATGATGGCACCTATCGATTGCCTGGTTCATTGGTTGGAGGCAAATGTGGTATCAGTTCTCTAGGATGAATTTGTGATTGACAAGTCCATGCTTGATGAGAAGAGAAGGTCTGGACTTGTGCAATGGGTAGCAGAAGATAGGAACCCACCAGAAGGAGGCTGGGAAGGGTTTGAAGGAAGAGTTATTTTTTTGCCCTTGTGAGTTCCTTTCAGTGTCAATCTTGTGAAAACCCTTGACTTACAACAAATTGTGAATCAACACCATTGCAGATGACAAGAAGAAAGTCCTGCTTGAGGAACTTGTGGCAGTGAAAAGGGTTAGAGAAGGCAAAGTAGTCTATGAAGATGAGGGAGGTGTACTGGTGAGAATATTGCTTTTTGGGCATAAAGAAGTGAATGGAAAGGGCAGAAATAGGACTTCTATAAATACCTCCATTTCATTTCAATGGACAACCTCTTCTGGTTGTTCCTTTCATGGTTGCCCAATCCTCCTGGGAGTGTCTCTACTATGTGAGTATAGCATGAAACTATTTTCTACAGTAAGAGAATTATAATTTTTTCTCTGCAGGACAGATTACCTCTGAAGAGAAAAGATCAAGCGCAAGGGGGGGGGGGAACTCAAAGGAGGAAGGAGAAAGGCGAAGTGAGTTGGATTAAATGCAGACTACTATAATCAATGCTGAAATGCATTGCATTTAATACATTTCTTTTGTTTAGTATTAGAATATTCGCAATGACTTGAACTCTGATGCGGAGATGAATCTGGGTTAAGAAGAGATCTGTCCTTCATGGCAGGAGAAGAGTGCCACAATTCAAATATTGGATTCCATCATAGATGGATTGACTGAAGAATTGTCACACAGATCTGGTAAGCATAACTTACATCATTTCCAAGAACCTTAATAACAATCATTGTAGAACTTCAAGAGGAAAGCTTTTATGGAGGGCTACAGAATAAAATATAATGCATATTAAGACAGAGCCATTTATGCATTGCTTATTCTGGGAGAGTATTTACATTCTAAAAGTTTCAAAATAATATAGCGAATGATAGAGTTTACATGCTTTCATTTCTTAGGTGACAGTCTCAAGTGGCACATTTTAGATGAGATGTCTTCCGTGAAAATGGCCATGCTTAACAGGGGCCAATTCCAGAACCATACACAATCTCTTCAGGTTGCGAATGACAATTTGAAAGAGGCGGAAAATATTTATCCCAATGCTGTCATTCCATTGTCAAGCTGGCCCAGACGCACAGCTGCCACAGATAAACGACTGGGGTCAGATTGTCCTGGAATACATTGAGTTAGTTTGAGACATTTCTCCCTTGTCTTAATTCACAGGAGACAAACATTTTCTAATTTCTATTTCCCATTCATATATTGCATATCTACAATTGTTATACAACTGTTAATATAGCATACGGCATGAGCAGTGCTTGCTGGTTAATATTTTCTTTGCTGATTGTTATTGCTTATTTATGATTTCGCTTCAATTTCATTGCTAGCCTCGGAATGGAACCTAATGAATATTTGTGTATCTTTACAGGTTTCATTGACATCTGAAGAACGAGTGCTGGATTTGGCAGAAAATCTGAGAGGATATTCTTGAAACTTTGGGTCATATACATGCAAAATGATGGAGGCACTCTTTGGCAGAGATCACTTCCACACTTCCTCCTCTGTCTTGGGGAGACAAGGGACTTCTGCTCTTCCCAATGAGGATTGAGATGCCGTTGAAGGTAGTTCATGTTCCTTGCCTCAGAAAAAATATGCTTAGAAATTGTTTTATGCAAATTTTTCAGGTTTGTTGCTCTGAAAAACTAAGTCCCCATTATGGGGTGGACTTCTGTCTGAGCAATGGTGGTAATCGGTGTTTGCTCTTTCATTATTGGTACTTGGTATCAGCTTAAAAAAATTATTCCGTAACAAGGAATGATGGTGCTTAGGAAAATATTGCTGCTGAATACTTTTGCATTTCCATTTACATTGAGTTCGTGAGATCCCATGAAAACTTCCATCCATAAATGCTGAAATTTAATATCTTTTGTAGCGCATCTGATGAAGAAGTTTCCAAGAAGTCGAAGTGAGATACAAGTGAAAATGGGACGGAAACTTCGGGATGAGAAGAGCAGGAAGAAATACATGAATAACTAGGCCAAGTGCCTAATGGCTGTTTCAAGTTAAAGTCAATTCCACTCTCCCTGTAAACTTAATTTTTGATGGGCTGAAAGGAAAAGAGGTCTGTCTACGAACGAGACGTTTAAGGAAAATTGAGAAAAACAACTTCGTTTCAATAAATATGCTAATTTTTAATATTTGTGTAAGGCTTCAATCCTTAGAACTCTCCCCACTTTTAAGTCCCTTATAAATGACTGGAATGTTCAGATCTTTTCATGTGCAGCTGACCAAAAATTTGCTTACAGGTTGACCACTTTTCCTATCAGCCTTTCACTTGTAATGTGATACTATTCCACATGGAAAAAATGCCCCCTTTGATGACATCAAAACCTGAGATGCGTTCATTCCATGTTATTCTTGCGATATATGTGATTCTTTTGGGGGATTCCTCAATTATTACCCATTCATGTAATTTTGCATGTTTCCTTGCATTCTCAGTTTTTTTATGAGTCTCATAAACATTCTCATGAGGAACTTGTGTGAACTAGGCCATGAGAACATCATGTGAATCCTCATGAGACTCATGAGATTCTCAGGGCCAAATTCATATGTGAATATCATGAGATATTTATGGTAGGGTATTCACGAAACCCGGTCAAGTAGAACAGAAGACGTTTCACTCGCAGAAGGGAAGGGAGGACAGTCCCTTTCCAAATGCAGGGTTTCTTGTCATTGCCAATGAATAGCAAGGGTGACCTTCTCTCTGTGAGACACCTTCCTCTCTTCTCACTCACTTCGCCTTACAGTTTGTTTTCAGTCAGAAATATGGTATACTGGGCAAGAATGGGAAGATCCCTTATGACAGTGGAAGCAAAATATGAGCAATTCCTACGTCATTCGATAGTTCCTCTTGATATATGAGACGCTGGGGAATAGATATAAACTCAAAATAAAAGTCCCATCAATCTGATGAAAAAATAGGGCGAATCCACCTACAGGGTGGATAATAAAAAAAACTTGACTATCGACTTCAGCATCCTGCAAGTCAGTCTACAGTGCTTTTATAAAAGTTTCAAGCGCACATAAAACAACTCTTCCGGCAGATATTAAATTATATAGCTTGATATGCATTTTTTGTTACATCAGGATGGAAATAACCACTTTCATTTACAAAACGGATGGAATAATCCCAGTCTGCCATTTGAGTTGGAGCAGCGACAGCTATTGTTATTTTTGTATCAATTTTTTTAGATGTGTTTCTCACTTTTCCCCATATATTTTTCGTTAAAAAGAGCTATTCTCTTGAAGACTTGGCGGTGGTCAAGTTTTCCCAAGGTGAAAATGGATTGGGAGCCAGAAGAATGATTGACTATTTTCACGGTAAGACAAATCGGTCTTGGAGGTATCCTACAGAAAGTTGATGAAACAGGATCAACGAACCGAAAATAATTCATTGGAAGGCCCAGAACTAAAAGACTTTAAAATACTGCTGAAGAAGACGGAGAGTTGGGGTTGATTTTGCATGAACGTGAGAAGGATGGGGGCTGTGAGGGACACGTTTCTGTACTATTTCCATCTGAAAATCATCATACTCCAGACTCCATACATTTTATAATCAAAGAAACCTTGTATGCTTTTCGTTAAATGTTCTATCATAGGTCTTGTCTAGATCCTTGTTTAAAGACAGCAGCTATAATAGCGACTCCATATATGACAAGAAGCGATATAATAGAGGATATGAATGAGATAGGAGAAAATAAGGATTCTGGGGTGAGGGGAGAGAAAGAGACTTACTTTCAGAAACTTTTCCTTTTCATCTAATGCTAGTAAGATTCCTGAATGATCTTCAATGCCTTTGGGTTGAGGGCCATACCAGATCTCCAGACGTTGCTCTTCGATCATGGTTTTCCAAAGGTCTTCGTGGTCGGGTATGTTGTCAACGATGGTCAGTTGATTCCTTGAGCGGGAGCTAACTTCCAGTAACCATTCGTCACCTACATCCACAGCAGTAACGACTGAAGCCTCACATCCGCGGAAATTCTCTGGGTGAATCACTTTGATTTCATGGCGGATTTTCAGGTCTTTTAAGGAATTTAGCAGGTCTTTCAAGGACTTCAGCAGGCCTTCATCTGTTGCTAGGATGCAAGACATCGTCTCTGTGCAGCCAGGTGAGAGGGATGATGCAACAGCCACAGATTTCTTGCATGACACCTCTCCTTTACAGATGTATCCTAAATGTCGGCTTGAACACTTGAAGAATCGCACTGCTGGTCCGAAGACGATGGCGGCGGGATTGGAAACCACCGACAAGCTCTTCGCTTTCAAATTCAGGGCTTTTCCCGTCTCATTTTTTTGGATATGCCTGTAGAGATCCACGTTTGTCGGTTGAGAGCTAAGTACAATAGCGGCGCTATCTGGGTTATCTTCAAGGACTTTCATAGTTGTCTGAATTGCTTCCACTGATGTGTCTTTGGAATGAGATTTGAAGGTGAGTATCAAGCGTATTTTCATCTCCTTCAGTCTCTCTGTGGTCCCTTGAAGCTCCTTAAGCAGTGGGCAGTCTTCGACGACCACGTTTAAGAGGCCCAAATCCTCCTTCTCTTCTATTTCCTGTTTCACTTCCTCCTTTCCTTCCTTTTCTTTCTTCTTTTTCTCCTCCTCTTTCTGCTTCTGAGCTTTTTCAACGAAGTCGATTAATTCCTGTGGAGACTTTATATTGTTAACTAAAAAGTCTCTTTCAAATTCAACATTTTTATTTCCCTCCCATCGACGCTGGAGTGCTATCCGGGACAACACACTTTCAGGATAAACAAAGACGACTTGCTCCCCCTTCTCCGTCAATCGGTTAATCAACATATCTATTCTTTTGGACTTTCCTGAGGCAGGAGGACCGAAAATTCCACTTAGACAACATGCAAGCATCGAGTTAACGTCTCGCTCCTCCGCTTCTCCCCCCCAATCCCGGTCGATATCGAATCCAGGGAAGGATGTTGAAGTGAAGGCCTTCTTTTCCAGTTCCTCGATTTTCTTCTTTTCCCACTGTTGCCAGGCCTTCTCCAGTCTCACATTGAGATCTTCATCGCCGCTTCTCTCCTCAATCGTCCAAACTGGCATTTCGATTGGTACGCGGGAAAACTTACCTGTCTTCCACTGCTCTTCTTCAACTACGAGGATCTTCTTCCCGATCGTAGCTATCAATCGAACGTAATTCTGCCATACTGACTGTCCGAAATCGATTACCACTGTTAAGTTTTTCGAGTGATATCCAATCATTTCTCTCTCTGTAGCGACTACGATGGGGATATTGGGGGGCTGGATGACCGGGGGCTTTGAGGTCTCATTCCCAAGGAATTCCAATACCGAACGGCGCCGGTTGGAGGAGAGGAACAATAGAGGAAGGGAGGGGTAGAAAAAAGCGAATACGTTCACAAGGGCATTCTTTTTCATTTCGTGATCGACCACGACGAAAAGAGGGTTCTTGGATGACTTTGAGCATTCCTCGTATATGACGTGAATAGCGTGCGAGGCCCTTACGGCCTCACAGGTCTTCTCGTTCCTGCATTTGTCCGGATGAAGGGAGAAGCAAGAGGGAATCAAAAAGAGGAGTGGGAGAAGTCCCTTCCCAGACTGTTCTATTTCTAGTGGAAGGGTCTTCTCTAGGGAAATGAAAATCCGGCGGGAGTAATCCCCAATGGCAATGAACAACTCCGCTATTTTTATGCTATTCCTCTTCACTCCCTGTAAAACTGTTATCTGTTTACCATGGGGCTTCACCTCCTGCAGAGGGAAGTCTCTTGAGTAGGACTGGTCGTTGGGGCGAAAAGAAATAGTGATCGACTCCACATGATTCGTCATATCCACAATCCATTCCCAGTGTTTGGAAAGGGCTTTCGAGGTAATGATCCCCTGGAAACCTTGAGTGATGGAAACTTCATCTATGAGAACATGTTTTCCTTTTCCTTTCTCCTGCAAGTACTTCTTCAACGCTGCAAGGTCTTCTTCTAGACCCTCCTTTCTCCCGTCAACCACTTCGATTTTTGTATTTCCTGTTGGGGAATAAAGGAAAAGCTGTTTCTGTAAGGATTATACGACCTCATCTGGAAAAAAATCTACCAGATACTCTTGCGGCGTCACAGGGTGTAAAAGTAAATACCCGACATTTTCCTTTTTCCTCTCCAATAGATCCACTAGGACCTGCTTTGATTTCTCGTAGAAATAAGGCGATTATGGGCAAAACTGCCAATGTTTGTTAACAACATCATCATGACGAAAAACAATGTACTCCGCTAGAGAAGAAAATACACAAATGGGTAAATCAGTTTTTTTTTTATATATGAATGCTAAATTCATCATTTTAAACAAAACTGTAATTTTTTCACGTGTTACTCGAATAAACATAGTCCCCATATTTTCCAGAAATGTTTATTGAGAATGTCTGAAGCACAGCCCTCGGGGCTCGTTTGTTCCATCTAATACCTATGGACGATCATGACTGACTGACTGACTAACACTAATTCTAACCATGTTCTAGAAGGGTTAGAAATCTGAAACTTGTTACACATATACCTTTTGGAATGCAGAGTTCAGAAAAAAAATCCGATTTTGGAGGTACATGCCCTGGGGTACACATTATGGGGGGAAAGGTTTTACTTAAATATATTCTTTAACAGATGAGGATGAAATTCAGAGAATCAACTGGATGTGCTGGGTTCGGTGGTGTAGTAATAGCATATCTGACTGGCAATCAAAAGGGCCGGGTTCAATTTCCGGCCATTCCTTGGCTTTCTTTTGCTCTTTTGCCTTCCATGTTTCGTTACTCATTCCCCCACCATGACATTATTTTTGCTTGAGTAAAACGGAGAGACATGGAAAGCTGAAACCTTGCATGGACGTGCCTACCGAGACGATGAGTTCAGGAGATATTAAATATTTTAGATCCATGCCCCGGGGGCATATTTATTTGAGCCGATGTTTTCAAATATTTCTTTTTGTCCGGGCGTATTGAGCTAGTGTGGAAAGATGAAACTTGGTACATAACTACCTATTGGGATCCTGCAGAAAACTTCAGACTTCATAAGTAAATGCCCTGACGGCACAAATTTCAAAGGGAGATGCTTTCAACTAATTTTTTTTGCATAAGTTAAACTGATGCAACGCTGAAACTTTGCATGAATGTGACTACCGAGAGAAAGAGTTAAATAAACATGTTAAGTCTCGATACATCCAATGGGGGAATTTTTTCGAGGGTCGATGTTTTGAAAAAAAAAAAATGTTGTGGCGAATTGGACAGAAATGGAAAGGTGAAACTTGGCACACGTATCTGATTGGAAAGAAAGTTCTCGGAATATGATATTACTGAGCTGAGGGAGTATTCAGCTTTCATGGGGCATCCCCTCCGAGCATAGCTTTTGAGTGGGTCGGCATTTCCAATTATGTTTTTTTCACCAGCGAAAATGGCAAACGTATTGAAACTTTGTAGGTATGCAGTTCACCGGGCAGACACAGATAAGTAGCAGGCGCACGCATCACTGACGTGATGTTGATTTAAGGAAAAATTAAACTTTTTTCATACGTCTCCTCAGAGCACATCCCTTCCGGGCATACCTTTTGGTTGGGTGGGCTTTTCCAAACATTGTTTTTCACCAGCGAAATGCAAAAGTATAAGATTAAAATTTTGAGGGCATGTATTTTACTGAGGGTTGATTTTGGTAAAAAAAAATTGTACTTCTAGGTTTAAACGCCTGAGGGGACATTTTGCAAATTTTTCCCAGTATTTTCCCGAATTTTCCTATCCAGCAAAAACAAAAGGCGCTAAAAAGTTTATACTTGGGAAAGAATAACCTGAGTGGTAGCCGAGCAAAGGAAAAAATCGACTTTTATTATATACTCGTCTATAGACGATCCTGAGTAGCTGATTGACTGAGATAACTCGGTATTCGCATTCTGAGTTCAGGAAAAATTCTACTTTGGAGATACATGCCATAAGGAGACACCTTTTTGGGGAATACATTTTCAAATAGCTTTCTTTGCTCCTTTCAAATGGAGACACATGGAAAGCTTAAAGTTGGTACGAACTTGACTGCTGACGCACTGAGCTCAAATGTCAAGTGTAAAATTTCCAAAATATTTTGTTTGGGCATATTTTTTGTGGACGTACCGTTTTCAAATAAGTTTTCATATCCTAGCGAATCGGGCAGAAAGAGAAAAGTAGCAGCTGGCGCAGGCATAGCCGACGTGATGTTGATTTAAGGAAAAATTCAACTCTTGTTGTGCGTCTCCGCAGTGCACAGCTTTTGGTGGGTCACTTTTCCAAATACATTTTTTTTCCGCCAGCAAAAAGAGAAAACGTATAAGGCTGAAACTGGGTGGCATGGAGTTCCTTGAGGCTAGACTTCATAAGAAATAAAATTTTCGCTAAAACCATTATGGCGCTTTTTTTTCAGTCCCATTTTCCTGGATTTTTTTGATCCACTGAAACAGAGACAGAAAATTGAAAATTCCCTCTGAAGTACCTATTTGATGCCTGAGTACAGGAAAATTCCTACTTTTGAAATATGCCCCATGAGCGTAGCTTATAGGAGGGAAGTATTTCAAAATGTGTTCTCCACCCTTACAAAAAGGGACAAATGAAAATATTTCAAATTAAGCAAAACAGAAACAATAGAAGAAATGATTTTGATAAAAATGAAGACTTTCGTCCCCATATGTCGCGTCTTACAATGGTGGCATACTTTAAATACGTTTTTGCCATTTCGAAAAGAATAAATGAATTATTGGGTTGGAAAGAAAGTCGTGCAACACTGCGCAAATTTTTCAAAATTTCATAACTTCATTTAAATGCAATTTGAGTCTACAATGTAATGACTGATGTTGTCTATGAGATGTTCCCAACGCACGGGTAATTGCTCGATGCCCTTTGCCCAGAACTCTGGTGATTGCGAAGCGAAGAAACGGCCGACATCATTTTCGAGCTGTGCTCGATCGTCGAAGGCCTTGTCCCGCAAGTTATTCTTGATGGCCCGGAACAAGTGATAGTCGGAAGGGGCCAAGTCCGGAGAATACGCTGGATGGGGTAAAACTTCCCAGCCCAGTTCCGAAATCGTCTGGCGAGTCATCTTCGCAACATGTGGACGAGCCTTGTCATTCAGAAGGAGAATTTTGTCGCGTTTGGGACGCTCTTTTTGAATGACGTCAGCCAACTTCGGAAGTTGAGCAGCGTAGACGACCGAGTCACCGTGGTACCGGTTGGCAGGAGCTCATAGTACAACATTCCTACTGAATCCCACCAACAGCAGAGAAGATCCTTCTTCTCGTAGAACCTTTATTTCGGTTCGTGTAGCGGCAATTCTCCTCGTGGAAGCCACTGATTCTTGCGAGTATGGTTGACGTAGAGGACCCAGCTCTCATCTCCAGTAAAGATTTCCTTCAGGTCCTTTCTGTGCGGAGGAAGGAGCAGTGATTCGCTGAATCCGGGACACGGCTTGCTTTGTCAGAGTCGCCGAGCCGTTGAGGGACCAATGTCGAGTAAACCTTCCGATAGCCGAGGTCGTTCAGATGGTTGCCGATGGCCATACGGGTGAGTCCAAGCGTAGTCGCCAATTCATGAGTGGTGGCGTTGAGTTGCTTGTTCGATTGGAGCCATGGCTGCCAACTAATGTCAGAAGCTGCCTTATATGCACCGAGGGCAGAAGCTTCGAGAACATTCCAGCACATACAAATGCGAAGCCCCGCCCATCATTCTTTGAAAATTTTTATAAATAGCTTTAGAAAGTGTTGCAAGACTTTCTTTCTAACCCAATATAAATAAAAATTTTCAAAGGAATGATGGGCGGGGCTTTGCATTTGTATGTGCTGGAATGTTCTCGAAGCTTCTGCCCTTGGGGTATATCAGGCGGCTTCTGACATTATTTGGCAGCCATGGCTCCGATCGAAAAAGCAACTCCTCGCCCCATCGTTTACTACGAGTTCCTCCAAGGACACTTTTAAAAATTTGCGCAGAGTGTTGCAAGACTTCCTTTCCAACCCAATAATTATAATCCAAGGTAATGGAGCGCCGAAGGCGCGACCATAGCGAGTTTGTTTGCCTTTCGGGGCAAACTCGCTAGTATAGTAATATCCCTTTTTTCAGCTGGACAGGTGGATCGATAACATCGCGGCTGTGACTAAGTAACTCAAGGACTACCGCAAGCCGTCACACTGAATGACCTGTCAGGTTAGCTATTAAGAATCCTCGCAAGGAATACACCCGCTCTTCACCGCTCTTCCATGCCGTCACCCGTGAGGAGCTTAACGCCGCATATTAACGCCGCAGGCAGGCAAAGTAGCTGGAGTGGACGGATTCTACCTAGAATTAAAAAAAAAACATGGGCTCAAGTGACAGAAAATGGCTAACGGCGCTGTTCACGACCATCTTCACCTCCTGCAATCTGCCCAACGTTTGGAGGAAAACGAAGGTCATCGCACCCCTCAAGCCAGAAAAAACCTGAAAACTCCAAATGTTAACGACCCATCTCGCTCTTGTGCACAAAGTACAAATTGATGTAGCGCGCATTCCTGACCCGGCGCTCCCCCTTTCTCGAAGAGGTAATTCCGCATGAACGGGTTTCAGGCCCAAGAAGAACTGCTATAACCAAGTGCTTGCTCTCTGACGTCACACGTGGAGACAAGTTCCCAACAGAAGAAAACAGTGGTGGCTTTTATTCACCCATCCGCAGCATACAACACTGTCTGGGGAAAAGGCCTCTTTCTGAAGGTCGTCGCTCCCGTGAAATGTGATTGTACGGTGCGCTTTATCGCGGCAATGCTTAGCCACCGCGTGTCCTGTGTTCACGCTGGAAACCGCTGGAAGCCTTCTTCCACCTCTAAATAGGCGACAGGCCCACTACGAACTCAAGTTCACGTTCGCCGACGATCTGCCACCCACCTGCCAGGTCGCGAGCCTTACGGTGGCGGAAGACACCATCAACACCGACATGAAGGCGATTGAAGAATAATTCCTGCGCTGGTGCCTCACATCGAACCCTGACAAAACAGTTGTCAGCGTTTCACCTAAACAATACCGAGGCTAGCCGAAGGTCGAAGGTGAACTTCTGCTGAAGTGCATCATCCCCAACCCTTTTCCCATGTACCTCAGAGTAACGCTGAACAGAAGCCTGACGTTCAACCTCCTTCTCAAACTAGTTAGCAACAACCCAAAAATCCACACCAACATTATACACGAGCTGACCAGCACCACCCGGGGATATGACACTAGAACCCTATGACCGCTACTGTAGCCTTCGTGTATTCGACGGCAGGGTACTGTGCTTGCGTCTGGGCAAGGAGCGTGCACACGGACATGACCGAGGTCCATTTTAACGCCGTCATGCGTACCATCTCAGTCACCCTCAAGCCAACATCCATAGCCTGCATAGATGTACTCTCGTACATCCATCCTCCAAATATACGGAGAAAAGCTGCACCGTTGCGCGAATACCTGAAGATTACTGACCAAGATGTTGAGCACCATCAAGCTAGATCACTCTGCGGAGGCGAGCCGTCACCGAATGGGAAACGGTTGTACACATGCAGAAGTTAACTCCAGGAATCTTCTCGGTAATGGGTTGCTTCAGTTCATTGATCGTAAGTGGATTTTCGGCATAAACGTGGTCTTTAATGAAATCCCACAGCCAGAAGTCGAGTGGAGTCAGGTCCGGGGACCTGGGTTAAACCTGCGCTGGTCGATCTACCTGTCTTCAATGCGAACTTCGAGAGAGTGCCCACCGGTTCTGTCACCTCGAAAGACATTTCTACACCGGACACATCTCCACCACGTCTTTGACTGGTCGTTTCTTTGAAAGGAATTCCTCAGATGGGGTTTTGATATTTAAAAATTCTAAAATTAAGTCGAAGAAATGTCCTGTCGAAGAAGTGGCGGTAGAAAGAAGAGGCGGTGTCTTTCGAAGAAGTGACATGGAACCTACGCGTGGGGAGGGCGTAGTGGGTAGGAGCGCCGTCTTCCTGGACGAAGATATAATCGAAGTCGGGCCAAATTGCAATCGCCTCCCATACAAGACCTTGGAGAAGCTCAAGGTAGCTGGCACCACTAGATCCGATACCGAAGAATAATTTTTCGACGATCTGGTTGGAAATTATTCCTACCCTCACCGTCACCTCGGGCGCGTTCATGCTCTTGGCTATTTGCATTTGAAGATTCGTTGGAGAACGCAAGCAGCAGTTGTGGCGCTTCATTGTGCCATTGAACTTGGAGATTGTCTTCTCGCTCTAAAGAACTGGATGAGGAAGAATCTAGTTCTCGATGTCCTCCAGCCACCACTCGGTGAATTGCACACTTTGATCGAAATCTTCATTGAGTTCCTGAACGAGGGTAGGTACATGAGACTTGAAGAGAAAATCTTTGCGAAAGATACGGGTAACAGTTGACTGGCTGAGACCAATTGCGAGCCCAAGCCAGCGACTGGATATTGTTGCTGTCTGCAATTTAGCTGCGCTCATTAATGCATTTTACGTTGGACTTCGTGACCGTGTCACCTCTAAACATCTTTACAAAGTGACACTTCGCTTCAGAAATGTTTCCTTCAACAAGTTTTAATTAAGGTTTTAATATTTCAATTGGGCATATGGTACCTGTTTAATTCTTATTTGGCCGACTCAGGCTTTTGTCCTACCTTCCTGCCAAAAGCATGGTTTGGTCCATGTCGATTGTCATGGATACCATCTCCCTCCCTTCTGTAGAAATGCCCGCTTGGAAAAGAGGGAAGTTACTCATAATCCCATAGATACTACAGTACTTGAGAATGGCAGTGTCAATGTGCTTGGGGGCGACCATCTTGAACTTTTTTTCAGATGACGAAGAAAATCAATGCCATTATACATATTAGTACGCAATATGAGGACCACAATGTATACATATGTGGAAATGTCGCTAATTTTAAAATCATTTCCTTGATTGAAACTTGTTTTCACAGATGGAGAACAAGCGAACTAAGCTGATGCGCTCCTCGAAATAAAACTTTATTGGACATTATCAGGCAACCGCTTGGACAAGCAAACATTACGAAAATTGCGGAAAATTACGTCAATAGTACCCCTATATTTCTTGTATTAAAAATGTTGCTTTTCATTTCGGGCTGATTCCATTCTTTTTTTCATGCGAATGTCCATAGTGTTTGGTTAATTAGTGCAAGGAAAAAACCGTTTCCTGATAAATGCCTTCCTTGCCAAGGTATAACTGTTCAAAATCTTTCAGTGACCTTTGACACCCTGTAGACCGAAGCAAAATCTCTCCTGGCATTAAACGTCACCCCAGAGGAAAATTGGCTGCGTCGTGCGCACTAAACTGCTGCCAACCGCAGGAAAACAACAACAAATGTTTCTGATTCTTGGAGGTTTAGTGCCTCTGTCTTCATCAGCTCTCCTTTTCTGTCTCCGCTTCCTCCCTTCTTAACTTCTTACCTTCCTCCATTCATCCATTTTTCTCTCCCTTCCTTCTGATTCCAAAAGGAATTCTTAAATTTCCCGTCTCCAGTTTAATGATCCAATCAATCAATTTAAGGTGAGTCTTCCTTATCATCTGAGGATTTGCCTTTGCGAAATGAACTTTAAAGGGAAAGGGAAACAACTTCCAGTGAGAAAAGGAATTTCGTTTTCCTATTATCATCTTCAATATGAATAAGGAGATGTTTGAGAGAGTTTGCGCGTGAATCATCCGAGAACGTTAGGGCATTAATCACACCAGTGCCTCCCGCCTGCTACAGTGAATTAAAGGGATTTCAGGCGTCTCGTTGACATATGGGACGATTCGTGAATTCGTCACAAAACGCATCACTGAAATTTACTCGTGTGTTTTTCATCTTTCATATTGCAGAATCGCAAAATGACGTGCTCAGTCGTCGCGGCATGCATCGCCGTCACGCCTTTGAAAGCGCTCACGAAAGACGCGAGGAAGCCAGAAAGCACAAAAGTTACACTTCTCTCTCGTGAAACGAATAGGCGATGGATCATCATCAAATGTGACGTAGGACTGATCATCCTAATTCAAACCGTATGAATAGCGTGATCTTGGCCGAAAGTGAGGCCGAGGGACGTGTGTGGGTGCTTGTGTGCGTTTGACAACTATACAGGCCAAACGCGTCGAGATATGAAAGCGGATTAAAACGAAAATGCTCGTTATCATCCAAAGATGTGCCTTGCCAATGTGAACATTTTCTGTGCGCCGTCATCTTCCTTACAGCTAGGTTATTCTTCAATTTTCTCAGATAAAAATGAGTACTGAATATGCAAATGCGAAGTTTCACCTCACCAATCAGATCAAGTCGGAATTCCTCAGTCAGGAATCCTCCGACGATGTTTATCACCAGCACATCACCTGCCGTTGACAACTGTTTTGCTCTTTCCTTGAGGACAAATGTTTTTCCAGTCCCCGATCCTCCACATATGAAAATATTTTTCTCACTTTTCACTAGTTCCCTCTGTTGGGGAGTAAGTATCAGCAACATCTTTTGCATTTGCCCCTCATGCTTATCGAACAACTGAGTGTGGTTTCGAGGGAGGTCAACAAACGAGGCTGCAGAAACATAGAAGTCAAATATGTCCTTGAAGGTCTTCCTGAGGCCTTCATTGAAGGTATCTTGCTTCAAGGATTTCTTCAACACAATATTGTGTAACTTCAGAAAGCTCTCGAAACTTACTAAAGTAGCAAGATCATCCAAGGTGAGAATTCGCAACCGGCAATCGTCACACTCGATCACATTCTGCATGATCTCATCCCTTTCCAATGCTTTCTTCGAAAGCATTGGAAAGGCTGTAAAGCCTGCCAGCATCACGTTTTTGTTCAGAAATTCACCACACATGGTCCTGAAAATGTTGATATCTTTTTTGAGTTGTTCTGTTGCCTTTTTTAGGGAGTCGCGGATTCCTCTAGGTTTTTTGCCAGTAGTTCCTTTAACTTGAAAGAAAAGCCCAAAGATGTTGTCACCTGATATTCCAACTCCAAAGACATCATGATCTCCAGGTTCTAGGTGATCCTTTGTTACACCTAAGTTTTTAATGAACTTGTCTTTCTGCTGTTGATTGATTCCCCGAAGCAAGGTGTCTGTGAAGGCATAATCATAAACTGTGAGGGATGGCACGTTCTTCAGTGTTTCCTTGACTTTATCGAACACCATGGCAACTGAGAGCTGAGATGGGGGCATACCTACATCTTTACCCTGCTTTGCCTTTTTGTGCAGCTTCTTGAATTCTTTCTTGGGCAAGATGTAACCCTCAGGTAAGGAGCACGCCTTGGTATAAGCATCTGGGAAGTGTTTTTTCACATATTCTTCGGTTGCCTGGGTTAGGGGTCTTTCATCATCTGCTCCCATGTAAATTTGGAGGTGCTCTCTGATGTCCAAGTCTCCGATTCTCTCATAGCATCTCAATTTCCCGAGGTTTGGAAACCTCTTGCATTTCTCGCATTTTGTTCCAAAGTCCTGTGGATACATAAAGAAGTTATTCATTCTTTACCCCGCAAGAAATAACGCACAGACATTTCTGACCCTTTTCATAGCTTTGTTCAGATTTGGATACACATTTCATATTCATCTAACATACCTGGAGGCCCAGAAAAAAATATTCCTGTTTGACGCTTCGTAAAACCAACAAGGGATTATCTAGGTTCCTGATGCTTTCGTATCACAAAGGAAACAACACATAATTTATTAGTTGAAAGTATTATTGTATTTCAATTTTTGCGAAAGTTGTTCAATATTTCCCATCGATAAAGGTCAAAGGCCAATAGCCTTCATCAAAATATTGCTTCCTCCTTTTTAAAATGGAACGCGTCTTCGATAACGGGTAAATGAAGAGTTCTTCAAGACCTTCTAGATGAGTACAGGTATTTGTCTGGTTAAAAATTAAGGAAATATTTCATATTACAAATGCATGATGGTGTTCCATGAAGGAGAACGTTATGTGACAGTATATTTTGGGGAAGGAGGGCCAGCATATAAAAATTGGCAGGGCTTCATTTCTCTGTAAAGGCATGTTCAGTGTTGGGCGCGTTACTTGTGAAAAGTAACTAGTTATAATTACAAGTATTGCATTGAAAAAGTAATTAGTTATCAGCATAATTACTTTTCACCTAAAGTAAGTAGTTACAAGTAGAAGTTACTTTTCAAGTTACTTTTCCTGAAAAAAAAATATAGATCTTTCTACAGCTTCTCCACCTCCTTGACAGAACTTGGATGCATGCACTGAGAGAGAAAGTTACCCCTGGTTTCATGAAAATTGAATTATAATCATCACTAAACTGGATAAATTCTCATACTCACTATTTTCCCCGTCGAGTCTAATGGGATCGGACAAAATTGAGGAGAGAGATGCCAACGTTAGGCAAACAAAAGGTTTCCGTGCAGATGCACTATCAGATCCAAAGCAACGCCTATCATTCAGACCCAACCTTAGACCAAAGGTTGTCTGTATGGAATCAGGACAAGATGGAGCTAATCTATTAATAGATATCCTCTCTTAATTTATATGTTGAAGTTCATGCGACAGAAAGTACCTTGACCATCAGGAAACAGAGAACTCTTCACGCATTAGTTTGCATTGATGCATCGGCGTATTTGAGCGGAGGGTCAGGGAGAGCAGGGTAATAATGGCAAACCTCACTCAAGGGAAATCGGGAGAGAAAAGTATGACCTCTAACTGGGCGTCAGGGAGAGCGATTATTCCCCCGCAACCCCCAAAAATACCCCACTGCTTAGATGGAACTCTCGAATTTGTTCTTAACATCCAGCACTTAAAAGGTTTGCAGGTACGGCAAAAAACCTGCACTGAATAAACCAGAAAATCAAGGCTATTTCATGTCCACGCCTTTCCCCCCAAAATTTTTATCAAATGGAATGCATGGTGTCAGGTCAGCGCGTTTTTTTTCACGATGATTAACTAATTTTTCTGTTTTCAGCAAAATTAGTTAATCATTGTGGAAAGAAACGCGCTGCGGTATCGTCAGATACTTTGCCCATGAAAAAGTAATTAGTTATCACTTCCGTTTCATTCCCTTGCAAAGTAACTCATTGTGAAGGATGTTACTGAAAAAGTAATTAGCTACTGTAACGCCTTACTTTTAGTTCATTACGCCCAACACTGGCATATGCCAAATTTAATTAATTCCATGAGATAACCACACGACAATTTGCGATTGAATTATCCAGATTCCTACTAAGTTCAAGTGAGGGCTGGAGCCCCCTTTTACTCAGAGTAGAGTTCAAGGGGGCAAAAACGGATTTCCTTGAAAATGGCATGATGCCAGCTTAGCGAGACCCAATAGGAAACGTTCGTGAATTATCTCGTATTTACACTGTAAAAAAATTTTCCCTCCGGGAACTTCTGAGAGCACGTAAGAGAAAACCTGGAGGCTTTTTTTTTTACCACGCTAATGTGTTCCCAGTTCCTGGTATGTGCTCTCAAATGCGTTCATGGGTGCAAGGAGGTGCTCCGCGAATGTGTTCTCATCTGAATGACATGTTTAGTAACACTTGTGGTAGGAAGGCAGGAGGCATGGGAACATTTGGGATGTCATCGGAATAACCGAGACATGGGGTGGTTCTCACATTTCGGATAAGGAATTCGAGATCGAAGGGTACGACATCTTGCAGAAGGATAGACTCGGAAGAAAGGGGGGAGGAGTCGTGTTGTACGCTAAAACTGAACTGGGAGTCAGAAGATCTCACCTCGGCTAACTGAGGAGCAATGGAACACTTATGTTGCGAGATCTGTGGGACAACTGGGAATATCGTGATAGGAATATGCTATAGGCCCCCTAACTCTTAGATTAGCTTATTAAAGCTAAAGCTTATTTTGCACTCATGCGTAGGATCGGCGACATCTCGAAACAGGTATTGCTTTTCGGAGATTTTAACATGACCAACATAGATTGGTCAGTACCGCGAGGGGTGTGCGAAAGGGATAGGGAATTTTTCGTTGCGGTTCAGGACGCTTTTCTCGTTTAGTACCTAAATGAACCGACTGGCGAGGAAGCTTTATTGGATTTAGCTTTTGCGACCAACGACGATCTGGTACGAGACGTTAAGGTACAGAATAATTTGGGAGATTCAGACCACTGCGCGATCACGTGGAATATCAAGCGGACGAAGAGTAATAGAAATCCATAAAATCGGGCAGGGAACCGGCCTGGTTTACGGGTAAAATCAAAGCTCTCATCAGGGATAAAAAGTGGAAATGAATGCGTACGACCGCTCGGGAGATAGCACTGAGGAATATAGGAGGATGACGAGAACGTTGAAGCGGGCAATTAGATCTGTGAGACGGGAGGTCGAGGAACGGCTGGCTAGCGATGCTAAAAAGAACTCCAAGGCTTTTTTTCGGTATGCTTGTGGTAGGCGTCAACAGTGGATCGAATCTAATCGAATCGAACTAATGAACGAAAAGAGGTAGCTGATTGCAAGTAATAAGGAAATGGCGAATGTACTTAACGAGTTCTTCGCTTCCGTTTTCACTGTGGAATCCGACTTGGCACCGACTTTGGAGGAGGTGACCTCGGCTGGCATCGAGGATATTTCCATCACCGAGGAGACGATCGTGAGTATTATAGGGAAGTTGAAGGTGGGCAAGGCGACCGGCCCCGATGGGATTCCCAAGAGAGTCATTAAGGAAACCGCGAGGAAAAAAAAAGTTCCGCTAATAATTATATTTGAAAACAGCTTTTCGCGCGGGGAAGTACCTAAGGACTGGAGACTAGCAATCGTCGTACCGATCTTTAAGAGAGGCGAAAGGAGCAATCCAGGAAATTAGAGGCCAGTAAGTCTCACGAGTATCCCTAGGAACATCATGGAAAGCATGCTAAGGGACCATCTCTTGGATTTCCTCAAAGGAAACGCGCTCATTCGGGACTCTCAACATGGCTTCAGGAGGCTTCGAAATTCTCTCACCGATTTGCTTGAATTCTACGACTGGGCGACGAAAGAGAGGGATAAGGGGAATCCCGTGGACATCGTCTATTTTGATTTCGCGAAAGCTTTCGATGTCGTTCCTCACAAGACATTGCCGGTTAAACTGGAGGCGCACGGGATACAGGGTAGGACGAGTGAGTGGATTAGTAGCTCGTTGACAGGAAGAGAGCAATGGGTGATGATAAATGGGGAAGCGTCGAAGGAGGTCGGAGTTGCAAGCGGTGTCCCTCAAGGCTCGGTTCTTGGACCGCTTCTGTTTTTGGCCTACATAAACGATTTGGATCTCGGCGTAGGGGGTAAGATTAGTAAATTAATCGACGATACCAAGATAGGTTTTACCATAAGGGGGGAGGCGGATAGGGCT
>CAJPEV010002353.1:0-40862 GCA_905338385.1 Darwinula stevensoni | reverse complement strand
GTACTATGAGCTCCTGTCAACCGGTACCACCGTGACTGCCGTCGTCTACGCTGCTCGACTTCAGAAGTTGGCAGGCGTCATTCAAAAAGAGCGTCCCAAACGCGACAAAGTTCTCCTTCTGCATGACAACGCTCGTCCACATGTTGCGAAGATGACTCGCCAGACGATTTCGGAACTGGGCTGGGAAGTTTTACCCCATCCAGCGTATTCTCTGGACTTGGCCCCTTCCGACTATCACTCGTTCCGGGCCCTCGTGAATCACCTGCGGGACAAGACCTTCGACGATCGAGCACAGCTCGAAAATGATGTCGGCCGTTTCTTCGCTTCGCAATCGCCAGAGTTCTGGGCAAAGGGCATCGAGCAGTTACCCGTGCGTTGGGAACATGTCATAGACAACAATGGTCATAACATTATAGACTGAAATTGCATTTCAATAAAGTTATAACATTTTGAAAAATTTGCGCAGGGTGTTGCAAGACTTTCTTTCCAACCCAATAAATCTCGCGATCCCTGATCTGGCGACCCGCCACACGAAAGCGATCCCCCTTTTCCCTCCAAACGGAATCGAAACGGGAAAAGGACCTTGGCGAGTCGAACTTCGGCGCTGGTCTGCTTCGCGTCGGAGCTGCGGAGGCTCTGCACGTTCATCTTCTTCGCCTGGTCCCTCATCTGCTGCTCGTGGTCTGCCACCGCCTATGAAGGCAAAAATAACGACAACAGCAATGAAAACAGCAACAATAACAACAGTAAAAGCAACAACAGCAACAGCAACGGCAACAATCGTCCTCGAAAATTCGCTTGCTTGTTTCTGTTGGATTCTAAGGGAATCGTATGGGTTGCGTACCTGGACGATGTAGAAATAGCAGAAGATGATGAGGAAGAGAGGGAGGAAGTAAACCCAGAAACTGTAGACTATCAGGTAGGACTTGGAGAGCCAGGTTTCCGTCAGGTAATCCGTTCCGCATGCGGTCATGTTACCCTCGGGTACGTACCTGGTATATCACATTTTATTTTATTTATTTCATACCTATTAATCAATATATATATATATATATTATTCATTAAATCTATGCTTTTTATTCATCATTAATATATGTTGTATTTGTTTATATATTTTACTCATAATTAATTAATGTATATTGTATTTATTTTAATATGAAGTTCGTGGACCCTACCGATTCCATCCCACCATGGGCAGCACTGTCCAGAGCACGGAGAAGAACCAGACGAAGAGGATGTAGCCCAGGGCCCTCTTGTACGTCATGGGCTTCGCGGCCATCCCCTTCACGATCACGTTGTACCTGGGGAAGAGTCGTGTCGGTCCTCCGAGTCAGGGCGTATTTTAATGTGCAGCTTTGAAATATTTTCTGCAGTTCTGAAATATTTTGTGCGGTTCTGAAATATTTACTGCTGCTCTAAATTAGAATTTGTGCGGTTCAAAAAAGGGCAAAACCTTTTGAAACAAAAATTTGACTTGAAATTGGTGCTAAATCTGATTTTCCTTCACGAATTTTCGGGGGTTATAATCATTTGTGCAGTTCTGATTTAAAAAGAAAAAGCAATATGCCTCGCTCGGAGTTCGTGCAGTTGAGCTTCACCTGTCGAGGGCGATGACAGCCAGGGACCAGATGGAAGCGCAGCCAAAGAGGGATCCCGCCATTCCGTACAGCTCGCACATCAACGGGCCTGCGTGACACAGATAATCCAAGAATCCATGAGAATTTCAGATCTGTTACAGATTGGCACGCAATTTTTGCCCCCCCCCCTCGCTTTAACAGAAGCTTTTTACGCCAAGTACAGTGAAACCTCGCTAATTCGAACTCCACTGGTCCGGACTTTGGTTAATCCGGACTAGGATTCGAGAGTGACTCAGAATAAGATGTGTTTTGTGTGAAAAACACTGTAGTAACCTTTGTACAATTCATAGTCCCCCATACCCCTTTTAAGTTAATAAAGTTTAGATTTTATATTTCTTTTTGATCATTTACAAAATTAATATAAAGTACTGTTTAAGATTTTATAGGTTTATTATGCTTATTACATGTGTAATGTGTTTTTACTGTACATTTAATTATGAGTTAGCAGAGATTTGAAAATGCTGTATGTCCGCCTACAACATCTCTACCTCGGGTGAGAATGAAATCCATGATGTCTTTCGTGTTGGAAATGGTGAATATGCGCAGCCTGCAGAAGCTCGTAGTCATGCAGACTCTGAAACGCAGCGGGTGTGCCTGTCACACAGGCATCCCGATTCCGCTACCGAATCCGTTTCTGCGTTAACATGGTGGCGGAAGCAGGGTCGCGATTAGAAGTCTATTTTGGAGATAATCGTTGACTTCGCCTTGGTGAAGCCTCACCAAGGCGAAGTCGACGATTGCCTCTGCGTCTGTTGGAAGGCGAATATCTGCCGGCTCAAAGTAACATTTTCCGAGCCATAGTGTACATAGATTAAAGGGATTAAAGGGGGTCAGACAGATCAGACAAGAGCAGACAAGAATAGATTTTCATTTTCGCCCTCGGACTGTTCAGCCTTGGCGTTACTAATTAAACTGAGGGCTTGATGATCCTTGTAACGAAACCTCGAGTCCTTTAAGTTAAGGTCACTGGTTGGAGTCTGGACCACCTGAGTCCGAATTCCCATTAACTTCCGAGGAGTTACGCTGAAAGTAGCACCGAATTTATTTTTGGATATGAATCTCGCGGTTCGTGGACGCCGTTTTCTCGCGTGCTTTCTGCTGCATATTGTTTCGAATCCGTTGCGAAATGGCAAAGGGCGGAATCACTTTAATGCCAAAACGTGAGGTACCTAAAGTTGGGAAATTACAGGGCCAAACGAATGTCTATGTTTGGGGACGTCGTGTCGGCCTGACTTATGTCTAACAGCCTGATGCATCGGGTAGGGAGTGTTTTTACAGATGGCAAATGAATGCAAGATTTAGCCAAGGTGAAATCTCTCTCATGAAGACGATGAAGTTGACGTTGTCCCTTTCCTTTCCATCTTAATTTATTCATTAATTTTTTTTTCAGTCTGATTGTCGATCTAGAGTTCCAAGGACGCAGTTGCCCAGATGTCGAACAAAATGTAATTATGCTTATAATTATTTTAAGTCTCTCTGTAACGATGGGCCATTGCAAGGGATAAAATGCATACCTTATCCGGGCAAAGTATTTTTGTGACACAAACGGGGAAGGCCAAACATTTTAAGAATTTTTTCCTTAAAAGCAAATCCAAACTTTAAAAATTAGTTTTTGAATCTATGGATTACTGTCTATGAAACCTGTATCAAATTTGAAAAATATTTTGAAAAAATTTCGGAGGGTAATGAAATGAAATTTACCCCTTGCCCGGATAAGGGTTAAATGAATTGCTGGTGGCAACTACAATGTAAAATTACCCCAAATACAGTCATCCCTCGCCAACCGCGGTTTTGTCAACCGCGGTTTCGAGTATCCGAAATGTATACCGTTTTAACAACCGTGGTATGAGGTTTTGAGTATCCGCGGTTTCAGGCGCATACTCATTATTTTTTGCTGCAATAGTTTTTCTTAAATTTGAATAACCTTGATGCGTTTTAACAGAAGAACATCTATACTTACTATTTATGAATTTTTTTCAATGTGCTACCAAAGGGTCTGATCAATGCTCTTTAGAAGCTAGGAAATTCCTCACAGCATTCGTCTCAACTTTAATACCCCTTCAGCAGACCCTTTGGTAGCACATTGAAACAATTTATATAAGCTATCCTTAATTGACAAATAAGATGAAATTTCGCCAGTCACCATCAAAGACATCTGTCTTCCCACGATAAGAGTAAGAATGGTGTATTGCAGCTGGGAGTGCCTTGGTCTCAGAACTTTTTTGATCACCCCTCGTATGTTCCCGAGCGTGCCGCAACGTGCTGAAAAATCTTCAGTTTTGTATTAAGACGACGGACATATTGAGCACCTGAAGTGAAGTTTTCTGCTGTTTTTTTTCCTTGTTAAGGTACTTCCAAAAAAATAAAACCAGCTCCTAGATACATTGAACCGTTTTGCTTCTATTCGAATTTAAACGTGTTCAGTTAATTAGTGCTCACTCTGTATTCTATTAAGTAGGGTTCCCCTAACCCCCTATTTCCCATAGACATGGGATTTACCAACCGCGGTTTTTCGCCAACGGCGGTGTTTTTCAGGAACGTAACCCCCGCGGCTGGCGAGGGATTACTGTATACTGATCGTTTAATGATATAGATGCAGTGGAAGTCTCGCTATCAAATTCAAGTTTCTCGCATTCACAAAAGAAATTTAGAAGATAAAACACAGAAGCATTGTGAGAGAGCGAGAGAGCGTAACTGTTCACTCGAGGCGTTCCACTTACTCTATCCAGCCAATGAGGATACAACACTGACATTCTTGGAAAGGAGGGTCAAGCGGGAGGGAGAACGGGAGATGTCATCCGTGACGTCACGAAAATGCCCCTCCCACCCCTTCTCCCCTCTTATCCAGGCGATTCGTTCATTCCTCGCTTGGACGCCTTCTCACCCACTTCGACACTCTTGATTCGGTTGTAATTTTAGTGATTTGTGAATTATGAATAGCGCATGATCACCCGGTTCGCTTTCATGTCTGTGCTGACGCGAAACGGATTGCAAACGAAGGACAAAGTACGTACCGAAGGCCCAGGTCTCGTTGTAGCAGTTGATGACCATGGGCGGGAACATGGTGGCCATCATGAGGAAGTCGGAGAAGGCCAGGTTGACGACTATCAGGTTGGACGGGGTCTTGAGGCTCCTCGTCGTCATGAACACGTAGATGACGACGAAGTTCCCGATCACGCTGATCACGCCCAACACTCCGATCACGAAGCCGAGGATCGCGTGCCACAGGGGGTTCATCGGTGGGAACTGGTACCTGATTCGTGGATGATAAGCTCATTTTAATATATGTTAAACATTTTTTCAGACTTGTGGAAAATGTACTCAAGACATTTTGGAATTATTTATACTGTCATGTGTGAGTCCATACATCACGAACGAGAATTAAGTCTTTCGTCATTCAACGCCGTAACCATCGACATCGCAACGCCCTACACACGCCTGATCATCATTCACGATACCAGTGGGCATCGACGAGGTGAAGCATTTCGGGCGGAACCTTGTCCACGACGGTGGTGTTGCCGAACCCCGGGAAGGCCATGCCCTGAGGCATCCCGCCGTATGAGGGCAGGGAGCCCGGGAGGCCCCACTGGAACCCTGGGTAGCTCGGGTCTCGTGACATCTTTCTCCTGAAAAAGGAGGAGAGAAATTAAACATGGAGAAGGTATTTTATTATTTATTTATGTATTTATTTTTATTATTTATTTATGTATTTCTTTTTATTATTTATTTATGTATTTATTTTTATTATTTATTTATGTATTTATTTTTATTATTTTATTTTTATATTTTTATATGTATTTTTATATTTTTATATGTATTTTATTTGCTTGCATCTATTTTTTCTTTCCTTGTTCACAATGATCCATCCAGACCTGGATGACTCCTTGTCTGCAATAGAAGGCCGGAAGAAGCCGAAGGCGGCTCTATGAAACCGTGCAAAAATGATTCACAATTTCCACCGCTGACTTCAGTTTCCTTCTATTTATTCACAGATTGTTAAAAAATAAAAATAAAAATAAAAATAAAAATATATACATATTTATTTATATAGAAACAGCGGTCGACCTTACCTTCGACAGACGGCACAGGCTGAAGAAAATCGCAGAGAGCCTGAAGCGAGAAGTCGATGCGAACTACTTCAGCCGAATGCGAACGGGTGAAAAAACGGGTGAAAACGGGGGCGAGCCTCTGGACGACTGCTCGCCGGGGGGATGCCGTAACCTGCCTTTTATCCCGGATTCCCCCGAAGCCCCAGCGAGTGGGGTCAAGGCTTCATCGAAGCCATATCGAAACCTCATCCATTTAGGGCGTATCGCCTCTAATCGCGGGATTATAGTTTCCCTTCCCATCATGTGTCGACAGAAGAGGGGGAGGGGGGGGGGGGGTGAGGGAGGGGATTCCAAGGCAATTTCCTGTCGACCCATCGAGGCGAAATCGAGGGCAGCCCTGTCCTCTCGAAAAGCCTCTTGGAGGAAGAGGCTGCAAGCTCGGGAACCATCTGGCGATCTGAGAGACATCTAGGGAAAGCAGCGCGAAGTAAGGAACAAGGTAAGGGTATTTCAAATTCCGACTAATTTTTGCGGTTAACGGCGAGACCCTCCCCACGACTCAACTTGGAAAAAGGAACTAAAATCATATGAGGGTGGATCAGAAACTAAGGTGAAATGGCCGTTTAGATCTCAAATTAACAAATTATCGTGCAATACATGGACTGCACATAATGTTCACGAATGTTCTGCCGGGGGTCTTCTTGCTGTTGCGGCAGTCACGGTACAGCTGGTACAACGTGGCCGCCATGCTTTAAAAGTGAACGCATGAAGGAATTCCAGGATTTATGCTTCCTGGAAACAACTGCAAACCTTCAGACATTGCCGAATTCCTCCCCAATCGACTATCTCGCACCAGACGATCATATTGAAATAATTATATAATTATCCCATTGATTCGGGCATGATGAACTTGGAGGTCGACGCGTCAGAACGGACGCTGAGCTTCAATAAGCCACTTAATCAGTTTAATCCTGCGTAATTATGTTGAAATAAATCCATATGTCCTAAAAATTACAGGCACTTTCAACTTACTTTCTGATCTACCCTCGTCGACCTAATAGGAATAGAAAATCCTCATTCTTCGGTCTCAAAGTCTTCCTTCCAGAAGTCCCAGGAAATGTGAATATTCTGAGAAAAGCTCACAAGGCGTCGCAGCATCAACATGGAACGGATACGAAGAGATCTCGAGGTTAACTTAACTTTTCGATGCGAATTTATGGCCCTAGTCGAACCTTCGCTTAATTCAGGTTTACTATTCCTAAATCTTGATTTCTTTGGAGAAGGAAATGCGCGGTATTGACTGGTGCTGCTCTCTGGTCACCGTTTTTAGAACTAGCGTCGAAATGCAAAATTAGAGTGAAAATCTGTCCCGAAGGGAGGCGCGAATGCATTCAGGATGAAAATGGAAAAAGTCCCTTCTAAGATTAATATTTTTGCGGGAAAGTCTCGTCGAGTTCCTTCCAGCTTTATGATTTTTTTCCCCTCGGCAGCACATCGCCAATATTGGTCCAATATACTGGGGTCCACGAGGGCTTCTAACATTAGATGTAAAGCCGATGATACATGGAATGAGGTTCCTCGGAAAATCCCCACCTCCGCTTGCCCCAACGAGGAAAAACCCTGACACATTTCCGGTTTTAAATAAAAAAAAAGCGAAAGGAAGGTGTCGGGAGGACATTCAGTTCCTGCCCGGAAGCCTCTCGCCTTCGTGGACGGAGGACATAAATGTACGACAAAAGGAAATGAATTAATTGGCGACAATAATAGGTGACGTATTCCAGTTGCAAATAATAATCTTAAAGAAAGTATACATTTGCTGGTTACTTCCTTTTCTCGTCGGAGTTTATCGATCGCTTTTTTATTACTAGCCAGAGTTCGTCGCTTTTTTTAAATGTGGGTGGAAGGAGGAAAGATTTTCTCAGCACTCGTGAAAAAATGTCATCCGAGAGAATTTACTTTTCTTCCTTGAGAGTAGAATCGAACGCCAGGATTACTCGATCTCAGCAAAATCATTCGCTTCTTTTCAAGAGTGTGTGACTCTCTGAAACGAGTGCTTTGAGATTTTCACATGGAGAGAGTACTCGTGCCAAGTCAAACCTCTGACTTTGAGCCATGCATAATTGAAAGAGTCGTCGCAACACGTAAACATTTAATGTGATTGAACTGATCGTTATTACGCTGAGAACTGGAGGCAACGGCCTGCTTCGTCACACTCTCACCCAGGAGGGCTAGGGAAGCAGCTACCTTCTCTATCATTTCCTGTTCTCCCAGGAAAGTACTGCCACGCTCCCCGCAAGGTTTCGTTACTGCCACGCAGATGGGGGCAGTACCATGACTCATTGACTGGTCTCGTCACCGTGTCATGGGACTGGTCGTTCAAGGGAATGTTAGTGACAACTCTTGTTTGTTTCTAAAAATTTTCTGCTGTTGCCATCCCCCATCTCATCTCCCTCCCTCCCTCTCCCTTCGAAAACAACCGCCAACGGATCAGATTAAGCGTATGTCGGGGGAATTTCGCCATATTGAGCAGATGAGTCTGAATTTCAAGCAAGTTTTACTGTGAATATTATGAATTTTAAATTCCTAACTATAAAACTTGTGCATGTACTTGAACCCGACATGTGTACCAGCCGAGAAAGGAGAAATGTGACAGACGCGAAGGATGGCTGAATTTCCCGTCGTGCTCATGATTTTCGAATAATAATAAATAAATTTTTACCGTTGACCTTTATTTTCGAATAAAATAAAGGTCAACGAGTGATTCGGGAATTTTTTTCTTGACACCATTGAGAAAACTTGTGACTGTCGGAGGAGAGTAAATTTCGAAAGGAAAGGAAATGCGTTATCACAGCCAAAATTGAATGATTTCGTCATTTGGCCGAATAACCCCAATTTCAACAGGAGCTCCAAATGGTTTATATTGAAACTAGAGGAGATTTTCAGGCGTAAGCATGTCAAACTTACAGCAGGCATGAGAATGTCTGAGTTTAGAATGGCGAAACCTGCATTAACGCTTTGTCATCCAGAAAAAGTTTTCCAGATGAAAATTCTTTCCATTCCTGGAATTTCGCTCTTCAATGGAACGGAGGCCATCCAGGATCGGCGAACTGTTCCTTCCTATCCCATCACCTTGTGATGGATCACGTCAGCGCAAAAGGTATTCAAATGTGATTTGCATTATAATAAGCGCTTGGTTATCAAATTTCCGTTGCGAGGTCTGTTGTAAGGGGCCTTCGTTTCGAGGAAAGGTGTGTGTGTGAGTGGGTATGTGTGAGTAGGTGCGTGGGTGTGTGTGTATGTAAGTGAGAGTGTGTGTGTGTGAGTGAGAGTGTAAGTGAGTGGGTGGGTGCCTGCGTCTGTTAGTCAGTCCTTTTCCATTTTAGTTTGTCTCACGACAAATACTGTTCTTGTCTGGATGAAAGTTGGCATGCGGACACGAATGGGCAAAAATTCGAAATTCGTTTTCGGTGAAGTTCGGGCAAAAACAATTCTTACTGCGAATGCTCAGTTCGCACAAGTATTGGCATATGGGCCGAGCGGAAATGGACGATTGGATTAATGTCTTCTTCGTCTTGCTCCTTCCAGCTACTCTCCATCTCGATCCTTTTTTTTTCCAAAATAAAACAAAAAATCAGAGAAATGAAAATTGTGGTGATCGAGAGTTAAGATTAATTTAAGGAGATTCATTCACTTTGTGGGTCTTGGTTTATCCCGGCCCGTCGACTACAGATTCCGACCAATGCGAGTTTTTTTTTTGGGAGATGCAGGTGAATTCAGGTCCCTCTTCCCAAAGTTACCGCAGCATAGGTTATCCTTGCATCGACTCGATCTTTGATGGCAAAGACGGCATATCTGCTATCGTGTCACGTTCCACTAGAAACAAATATATTTATTGTAAAAGGAAATTATTGTCTGTCTATGAGAGAAGTTTAAGATTGAAAGCCCCTGTATCATGGAAGATCCCCCACCGCCAGAACGATAAGTAGGGCTGGGCGATATGGGTTTTTAAAGTATCGATATCGCCGACCTATATATCGCCCTGATATCACGATATCGTCAGGGTTCAGTCGGGGGGGGGGGGGGGGGGAATAAAGTAGGACCATAAGGTTATCGAGTCCGTTCGAGATGCGCCTCTTTCTGCCTGTCAGGATTTTTTGCAAATTTCTTTACGCTCTGTTCCTAGTTGCGTTAACATGGGGGGGGTAATAATGGCGCATTTTTAAGGGCAAAACCTCTTCATTTTGGTAATGATTCAGACATGATCTTGAATGCATGACATCATGGTAGTTCGTTGTTCAAACCTAGGAGAGAGAACATATCGACGATATCTGTCGCAAAGCATGCACGATGTTCGTTTGTAAAAAAATCCATATCTTGAAAATAGTCGCTCACACGGGACGAAAGTTTCTTTGAATTCGCAGGTATTAATATTTGCGAGCCAGGTCGGCAAGCGACGGGTGTCTCCTTCCGTTATGACTGCCGTATCGGTGGGTCATCGATCTCCATTTCGCCGCTTTATAAATGTAAGATCGAACGAAATTAATGTAATTGATTTCGTCCCGCGGATCTGCTTCTGCAGGTTCGTAGCTGTGCGCGTGGGTTAGGAAAATGATAATTGCCTTGTATGGCTTCTTGCTGGTGGCCGTGATGGACTCGATGGTAGATTGTAAGATTCGAAATGTAACCGTGAGTCATGAGTCCGTGAGTGGTTTTCAAGGTGATCCGTTTTTTTTTAAAGGAAAGGTACGTCATGCGTTTAACCCTTTGCGGTCCAACTTCATCCCCGGGATGAAATTTATAAAACTGCAATTTGGTCCTATCTCATCCCCAGGATGAAAGAACTATTATCAAGAAAGAAACAAGTTTGGATGTTTTTGACTCTTTTGCGCTTAGCTTAAAGTGGCGATAATATAACATTCTTTTTCATTAGAAATAATAAAACCTCATTCGAACCTATTTCAATAAAAAACAGTGTAAAGCTTCCACTTCGTCCCAGACAGGAGAAGTTGCAAAGAATGATGGAGTGGTCCTTTTAGCGGCGAGACTCGATTATCGTCACAATCTAATTGAGGTCACAAGATGCGAGTGATTGGTCGTATTCCCAGAAACTGGAATTTCCCTTCCTTTCAGTGCGGCTACTTTTTCATGTTCCGGATGGGTATTGCATTCGTTGCGAGAATAAATTCTAAACGCATTCCGCATTACAGACTTTCCACGAGCGTGAGGTATGAGTTTCCAGTTCTTTTCCATCGACAAAAATTGGCCGTGGTTTCATCATACTCGGGGGGCTGACTCCATCCGAGTGCTGATTTCCATCATTTCGCCTCAAGGAAATTTTCCAGGAAAAGAAACCATCGGGGAGGATTGCAGTCCTCAGATTATCCACTAACTCCCTCCCTCATCTCATCGGTTTTTGTCAAGGCCGACAGTCTATCCTTACATCGTCCTATGCCGTTATTGTTAATGGCGCGGTTCGTGTGCTCCGTTTCCCCTCTCTCGCGACAATAGAGGAGTAAAAAAAATCATTATTTTCAAAATTAAAATATCGCGATATGCAGACATATCGCCGATAAGACAAACATTGAACGATATCGCGATAATCGGCACAGCCCTATCTATAAGGTTCAATCTCATGGTATTGGAGACAGCTCGTCAAGTACGTGTAACGTTACACCGATTTCCATTTCACCATTTCGGTGCAGACGTGGAACGTCGGGCCCATCTGGAGTTGCTCGAACCATCTCGACTAGTTTTGGGTTTTGAATGCCTCCAGGAAGGACGAAATACGAGCCGGGCGCCATAATTTATTCAGGGATGCATGGATGAGATATTTCCATATCCCACCACATCGATCGGCCGTTGCTAACCGCCGTTTCAATCTCAGCTCATCTCATGAATTCAGGGCAAAAATGTATCATGCATTAAAAAAAACATAAGATCCAAATACCAATACGAAGGCCGTCGCAGTCACGAATCTGAGATAAAATCCGGCATGATATCCGGCGACTTTGGGGGACGGGACCGGAGCCTAAGCCTAAATTAATTAGAGTACATTCATTGCGTAATTATTGCTACGAAGCATTGACTCATGAAAATAAACCTCGTACCAAACTCTACATTTAACAAAAACCTTTCCAGGAAAAATTGCTTCAACCTACTCGTCATAATGCAGTACCATATGTTTCAAGGAACGTAGTGGACATTCCACCAATACTAAGAAGTTGACGGGTAGTACGGGTTACAGACAATATCTCGGTAAAAAAGACTCGGCAGACGAGAGTCTACCCAGTAGGGATACAATCGAAGTCGAGGAATACGCGCAGCCTGCTATTTGGGCAGTTTGGACAGGCTACAGGTCGAGCGGGAGGTTTCGCCATTCGGTCGCGCTGCTCGAAGCTTCAAAACTGTTGCTCAACTGCACTTTCGGGAAAATTTGATCGATCCAAGATATGGTTCTCAAACACATGAGTGGTTGAGAACCACGGCCCTACTGTATCTATGGGGTTTTTATTGGTAACTTGAGGAATCCAATTGGACTCGTCCATTCCAGCAATGGGTTCTATAGGATTCGCTACAGGCATTCTCTGACTGAACATATATGACTCCAATGAAATCTTGTCTTCGCTCAGGGTACCCAAGTGTTATTGAGCTGAAGACAAGATGTCTCGTTGGACCTAGTTCCGTATTAGGACCTCATTGGACCTAGTTCCGTATTAGGACCTCATTGGACCTAGTTCCTCGGTGCATCGAAGGGTGTTTTGAAATTCCGGTTATAACTATGCTTCAATTTACGAGTACGATTGCTGCATTACGGTACTGAGGTCCATGTCCTGATGTTTTTCTTTTTTTGAAGGGGCAATGCCGCATACACACGAGAACAGAGGCAGAAGCAGAAAAGAGGAATTCCTGCACGGCACAGCCGCCACAATGCACACGGTAGTTCCTCGGACACCCCTTCATGGTCATCCTCACCGGCAGCTCACAGGTACGAGTGATTTTTATGCGATTTTTATATCCATACCCTCCAACCCATCCAGAGTGGCATTTCATCAGCGCTAGGCAGATGCTTCCTAGAGATGAGTCTCGATCCCGCTCCGAAGCCAGGAATCACTTGGCCACCGAACTCAGTTTCTGAGGAAGACCTGGTTGAATTCTGATGGATGTCGGTTGCCTTCATTCATCCTTCCTCAGGATAAATGAGGCGTGCAACTTTAAGTGAGTTAATCCTAATTCTACTCTTGAGTAACAATTTAGTGTGGCAAATTTATATCATACTGTGTGTGTGTTCATGTATGCCCATTGCGGACCTGCGCATTGTCTATGTGCTAGCTGGCGGGGTTCATAATAAGACATGGCAGATCATATTAATCCGTTATCTGCTATGGTAATCTCCTTGTGGGCAGTCCTTGTAAAGCCCAATTCGGTATTCGGACAGTCAGAATTTGTCCCATCTGCGAGTAAACCATCTATTTCAGCTATTCCAGCAAACAAGGGTCTCGCAAATGAAACGAGATGGCGCATATACAGCCGATATTCCAGTGATATTACAGAGTGACTCGCTTCAAGTCCTCGGGATTTTGTATGTGGCACCTGATCTTTCCTACAGAAAACGTAGGGAGAAACGCTCGAATTCCTCAACAAGTTAAACAGTTCAGAGAATCTCCTGGTAATTGTGTTCAACTTGAGGCTTGACTTGCAGGGGCAAGATGCTTCCAGGGTCGATTGTAGAGGCTGTGACTGGCACTCCTTTGTGGAGGATGTAAATTCGGGCGAGCTAAATGAGAATAGAGAATTTCGCCTCGCAAGAGCCGGAACCGAACCAGAACCAGATGAACATTAGAATTCCCGAATGGGTTCAAACCCGGTGTTGAAAGTGTGTGTCTCGAGAGAGACGATCTATATTCGCTGTAGGACTCTAGTCAGACCGAGGGAGGCAAGGTCTCCGGCTCAATGTTGGCTTAACGTTGAGCCGAGGGACAGGCTTAAAAGCGCCAGGATATCGCACATGTGGGAATCCAGCATAGTCCCCGCGTTGGCTCAACGTAGGTGTGCTGCCAGGGCATCCATTGTAGCAAAAGTATTTATTTTCCATGTCTACCTCTCATTCTGCAATTTATTGATTAATTAGGGAATAAGAGAATACGTAATATTAATTTTCTTATAGCTATCTGGAAATTTCTCGTTTCTGGAAATTTTCAGAAGTTGAAGGTTCCCCTTGGAAACAGAGGTGTAAGGAGAGGATAGACAAGGAAGTGAGTTTACACTTGTTACTTCAGCTTTTCCATTGATACGCACAATACCCTCATACCAAGGGCCACTAACATAATATTCTTGGGAATACAAATTAATCATGACCATTCCTGGACCCCCCATGTTAACGCAACTAGGAACAGAGCGTAAAGAAATTTGCAAAAAATCCTGACAGGCAGAAAGAGGCGCATCTCGAACGGACTCGATAACCTTATGGTCCTGCAAGAGCGAAGGGATAAATATTATTCCCATCCTGAAATTGTGTAAGGGCCCTTAATTGCGTATGCCTTTGCAGTCTGGATGCTGGCTCCCAATTGGATTATCCACGAAGAACAGAACGGGCCCTCATTAAATATGCCATCCGCCTCCCAACATCCCGCGCGTAATGAATACCTCCAGGAACTTGTTGACTCGCCTCTCCCTATTACGCCCCATCCCGGATATGCTTATTATAAGACATGATACGATTATTATAATGCATACCACGGACTGCCAGATGCCACCGACTTCAGCACTTTCGGTCCTGTGGGTATGTGACAGAGGCTTTTTGAGGGAAAAAATAATAATTAATTAGGAACACAAAATGATAGAGACTTGCTCTTTATTGGAAATAGAAATACAAGTTCTCTATTTTGTTGTCGAAAATTATTGCAAAATGTTAACATTTTAAAAGGACGTACGGTCCATCGGATCAAAAGTGTTAGTGTAACATAAATTGCAACTGAATCTGACTGAAGAAAACAAGAGTAAAGTATTTCTAATGTTCAGAATAACTGTTCTTTTGGAATGAGAATCACAAACGTTGCGTCCTACGTTCAGCACACCATTTCCCCCGCAAATAAAAAAATGACGCAAGACACTCTTTAAATCGATAAAAATAAATGATAATCATTTAAATTAAATTAAAAAAAAAACAGTAACGCAGGTCGCGATGTTCTGCCCCGAGTCCTGCGTTGACTCGCTTTCAGTCCCCATGTCCACAAATGGGAAAGACGAGCAGATTTTTTTGAGACCCTACACTGTCAGCAGAAAGGGTTCAGGGTTTAACTTATGCGAAGGATAAACCGTAAAAAAAGGTTTAAAAGGGTTAATTGGCTGCTTATTCATAGACCATTTAAAAGGGTTAATTGGATGCTTATCTTAAATGCGATGAATTCTTTATATTCTTTCTGATTGAGAGGGTTAAACATTTAACTAGAGAGTTTTATTAATCTTGTGCGTAGATTTATCCCCAATGAGATAGTTCTTTATAGAAATCGGATGTTATCGACCAGAATTCAGGTTTTAGCCTTTTCAGGGTTAAGCAGAAGAAAAGTAATGGATAAGGGTAAAACACCATTTTCAAGGGTTATTTGTGTAATGTAAAGTTCCCTTTTAGACCACTAGATGGAGGTAGGGTGCTAACGATTCCCACAACATATAAAATAACACTTCCCTCTTTCCTGAGAATCTCCCTCACAAGAATGTTATGTCACCTCGTCCTGTGTTTCGCCTTGCCTCATTTTGCAACCGTTTTCTAAAGGGTGGTGCATTTAAATGGAACCATAGGCAGTAATAAACACTGAGAAGTCTTTTTTAAAATTTATTTATAGTATAGTAACAGTTCTCTTTCTCACGTGGAGTTTAACCAACACAGATCCAGTCTCTTTAAATTTGGACAAAACCTTGGACAAAACAAAAATACGACGCAACTGTTAGTAATAAGTTCCCGATTTGGATTGGCTTCTTTCAAGTCCGCAGCTGTCTGCCTTGCGGTACGTGAACCACTCATCAAAATGATTTGCACTCTTTCGTCTTTGGATCAATGTATTATCTTCACTTAACCCTCACAAATCTTAAAGAAATAAAATATTTATATTCCATACTAGCGAGTTTGTTTGCCCTTCGGGCAAACAAACTCGCTATGGCAAACTAAACTCACTATCCAAGGTAATGGAGCGCCGAAGGCGCTCCATTACCTTGGATAGTGATTAATTCATACATTTTTTGCGAAATGGGAAACACGTATTTTAAGTACGTCTCCATTGAAATACATGACTTTTGGGGACAAAAGTCTTGATTTTTTAATCAAATTCATTGCTTCTATGATTTCTAGTGTGCCTAACTTCTTGTGTCCCTTTTTGTAAGGGTGGAGAATACATTTTGAATTACTTCCCTCCTATAATCTACGCTAAGGAGACATATTTCAAAAGTAGGATTTTTCCTGTACTCAGCTATCAAACAGGTACTTCTGAGGGAAGTATAAATTTCCTGTCNGTTTTGAAATTCCGGTTATAACTATGCTTCAATTTACGAGTACGATTGCTGCATTACGGTACTGAGGTCCATGTCCTGATGTTTTTCTTTTTTCGAGGGGCGAAAGAAACGCAGGGAGCCAGACTCAGGGAACTCCATGCCACCCAGTTTCAGCCTTATACGTTTCACCTTTTTGCTGGCGGAAAAAATGCATTTGGAAAAGCGACCCACCCAAATGCTGGGCTCTGAGGAGACGCAAAAAAAATTGAATTTTTCCTTAAATAAGCATCACGTCCGTTATGGGTGCGCCAGATACTTTTCTATTTCTGCCCGATTCGGTAGGATATGAAAAATTATTTGTAAACGTTACGTCCCCAAGAAATATGAACCCCCGAAAATATTTTGGAAATTTGACGTTTGACATTTGAACTCAGTGCGTCAACGGTCACGTTCTTGCCAAGTTTCAGCTCTCCACGTGTCTCCGTTTCAATGAAGCAAAGAGAACTATTTGAAAGTGTGTTCCCCGAAAAGGTGTGCCCCTATGGCATTTATAACCAAAGTAGAATTTTTCCTGAACTCAGCATGCGAATAGCTACGAAGGCCACTCAATAAGTTATCTACCTGAATATGAAAGGGATGANATTTTGCGGGGAAAAAGATTTTCATATAATGAAGAGCTGAAAGTTGCCGTTTCTGATTGGTTTGATGGACAAGAAGTTGACTTCTATTCCCAGGGAATAAAATCCTTGGAATCAAAGTGGAATAAGTGAGTGTTGAGTTAAAAGGTGACTACATTTAAAAATAAAGTGTTATTTTTCCCCTCGGATGTTTCTTTCTTATTCAAGTAGATAACTTATTGAGTGACCCTCGTACTTATGTCAGTCTGTCAGCTACTCACGATCGTCTATATATAATAAAATATAATTTTTTCTTTACTCAGCTATCCATTAGGAACTTCTTTGCCAAGTTTAAACTTTCATGCGCCCTCTGTTTTGCTGGATCAGAAAATTCGGAAAATTACGCTTTTTGCAAAATATGTACCCTGAGCCGTTTTAACCGAAAATACCTTTTTTTTGCACCGAAATCCATGCTCAGTGAACTACATGCCCACAAAGTTTCAATATTATACATTTGCCCTTTTCGCTGGTGAAAAAACACGTCTGGAAAAGCCGACCCACCCAAAAGCTATGCCCGGAGGGGATACACCATGAAAGCTGAATACTACCTCAGCTCAATAATATCTTGTCACTTATATGTGTGCCAAGTTTCACCTTTCCATTTCTGTCCAATTCGCCACGACAATTTTTTTTCTTCAAAACATCGCCCCTCGAAAAAATTCCCCCAGATGTATCGAGACTTAACATTTTCTTTAACACCTTGTCTCATTCATGCAAAGTTTCAGCCGTCCATGTTCATCAGTTTAACTGATGAACATGGGCGAATTAGTTGAAAACATCTCCCTTTGAAATTTGTGCCCCCAGGGCATTTACTTCCAAAGTCTGAATTTTTCAGCAGCATCCCAATAGGTAGTTATGTACCAAGTTTCATCTTTCCATGCTAACTCAATACGCCAGGACAGAAAAATACTTGAAAACGTCGTCTCCAAAAAATATCCCCCAGGGCATAGATCTAAAATTTTGCATTTTTCCTGAACTCATCGTCTCGGTAGGCACGTTCATGCCAGGTTTCAGCTTTCCATGTATCTCCGTTTTACTCAAGCAAAAATAATGTTATGGAGGGGGAATGAGTAATGGGACATGGAAGGCAAAATAAAGACAGAAGAAAGCCATGACATGACTAGGAGTTGAACCCGGACCTCCTGATTACTGGTCATATGTGCTACCACTACACCACCGAAACCGGGACGGTTAGTCGGCCTATTGAAACCCATCCTCATACGTCACAATATATATTTTTAAAAAAAGTTTCCCCCCAACATGTGTACCCCCAGGGGATGTACCTCCAAAGTCGGATTTTTTCTGAATTCTGCAACCCAAAAGGTATATATGTACCAAGTTTCATATTTCTAACCTTTCTAGAACATGGTTAGAATTAGCGTCAGTCAGTCACGATCGTCTATATATATTAGATGGTTCCATGTAAATGGATCACCCTGTACAAGGAAAAGGTTCAGGGGTAGAGGGACTTATGGGACACCCTGTAGGTAGTAATAAATGCGAACACTTCCTCATTTATTTTTCCCATATTCGAGACAGATTCCTGGATCTTAGACCAAAAGAAGCTTGTCTTCACAAACAGTGCCCCCTACATAAACGAGAAAACTGCATCCTCATGGAACATCTGAATCCAATAAATTTAATAAGTGTCCCCGAAAAATTCCCTAATGTGATCGGCCTGATGACTGCATAATAAAATTAGGGAATGACACCTAGGGCACTCAATGGGCTAGAGCAGGGGTCTCAAACTCGTGGCCCACTCACCCACCTGCATACACCGAGAGAGAAACGTTTAAGGCCCAATTTATACAAGCAGGGAAAACCTTGAGACTTTTTTCACCTTGGCCCGCAGAGTGGTCTGATCTTGACGATGTGGTCCACACACCGAAACGAGTTTGAGACCCCTGGGCTAGAGGGAAGCTTCTCACACTTCGTGATTACATGTATACTAGGAAGGTTACATATTAATCCAGGTCGGTTTATTGTTTAACTTTTTAAAAAGGACTTTTAATATAACCTATCAAAAGGGCTAAATATGTAACCCACAAAGGATTAATATGAATGGCTGTTGAAACACCCTTTAGGGGATAAAAGCTGAACCATTTTTGCTGACAGTGTATCCCCACCTCTTGGAATCTCTCGTCCGCGACGTTAGGGTCCTGGACGAGTCTTCTTTAATTGTCCTTAACCCTGGCTTAAAAAGCGAATGGAGTGGTTGAAGTGAACATACGCAAGGAATGGCAGAATATGAGACGCTGAGTGAAGCGACTGCTGCTTCTTGGAAAGAAATTGGAAACCGATGCACCGAGGTTTTCGGGTAATGTGAGAGACATCATGGCATTCCTGGAAGCATGAATATGAATGGAAATGAAAAGAGGAACGAAGTACGCCGAGGACTGCCTCGAACGAAAGGGAATCAATCGAATGCCATGCTCGAGTGACAAGTGATTCCGACGTGGATTTGGCAGTTGGTGATGAACGGCGGCAGTGTAATTATCTCTGAGCCAGAGATCAGGTTCAGGCGCGAGACGCCTGCTGTTTGGTGGCAAGGTGGGTTGATGTTTCATTTTCTGGGACGTATCAGAAACGGCATACTGTATGTAGACTTCGTCTAAAATCGGAGAAATTTTAAAGTCAGACTCAGGCTGTAAATACTTTCCTTTGGGCGCTTTCTATCGCGGGGCCTGGGCTTCCAGGGACTCAACGCCGGCGGTATAGAAGAAATGATACATTGTCCATCGTGCTTTTCGGCCCGGTCTCGAACTTAAGGTCGGTTCAGAACTTGCGAAAGAAACGCAGGGAGCCAGACGCAGCCACCACAACCGAGAAAAATCGATCGTCTTAATCCTCACCCTATTGAGTGAAGTCCCAATTTGAACCATGACTGGAACCATCCTTGGACTGCTTAACCTGTTTAAACAATTAATTTGAGAAATTCGGGAGTTGTCCCTTACGTTCTATATGGGAAAAGATCAAGTGCCGCATGAAAGGTACTGGGATCTTAAAGTAATGAGTCACTCAATGATCTCACTGAAAAAAGCGGCTACATAGGCGCCATCTCGCATCAGCTGGGGGAAGCGTTTTTGTTCAAATAACTGAGGTAGATGTCTCAAAATGAGACATGACAAATGTTGACTGCAGCCTTAGCGCCGATGTGGGGCCTACATGGGCAGGCCACTGCAAAATGTGGGCCCAAGCTCCTCCATTCGCAGCCAACGTGGGCCCAATTTTGTGTGCTGCCTGGGGAGTACTGCACCAAAGTAATTCGTTTCTTTTCGCTTGTGGAAATGTTCTGAAGTTTTAAATAATAACAATGTTACTTTCTATTACATTTTGCAAGCATTTTCTCTTTTCTCTCATAGTTGTCTTTTTTAAATACATAAATTGCTCACGAAATTTTCAATGTAAATTTCGTAGTGATTTTGAATAACGTGGGGTAACACTAACCTGGAAAGAAAAATAGTATAATTGCTTCGACAAGAGATAATAACGTGGCAAATTTTAACTTTTGCCCACTTCAAAGAATGAAGAAGAGATCCCAATGGTTTCCATATCTGAAGCAGATTGAAAGTAATCACCATTTCGCGTTAATTTTGCACCCCAAAATGGAGCATTTGTAGCATATGATGAAGCAATTTTAGAATTCCTGAATAAATGTTCTCCGGTCACACCGAAAAGCGAACGAGGCAATTGTGCTCACATTAGCAGGATAAATCGAGCCCATGCCTCCACCCGGGGGAGACTCGTGGTAGGAGTTTCTCCTGGGAATTCCCCTCTCCACATCGCATTAGACTTCCTCCCAAGCAGCATGTTTACGTAAACAAGATATCAATTTTTTGCAAACAATGTAAATTTCTTGCGATTGCCATGAAAAAGACATCACGTTTACTATATATATTTTAAAATAATATATGACTCAGGGAATCATTAAATGCTGAAGTTAAGCTTTTTATTACAGCAGTGTACGGGATTAGGGAAGAGTATAGTCACACCCCCCAAGTACTACATTTTCTCTGTCCTAAAAGGAAGAGTGCTACTCTTAACATCTACTTCTTCTCCCGAGGTTCTAGTACGGGAGGAGGAAGCAGTAGGTCACTTTGGTACTCATGAGTGCTGGTGAGGATGCGTATTCGTGTACTCGTCCAACCACCCTAGAGTACTGAAGTATGTGAAGGAATGGGAGATTCAGTGTATCAATTCTCTTCAATGGTAGTGATTGGCTCTTTAAATACGCATGAATGCCAAGGGACAATTAACATAAATCTTACGTAAAATGAAACATGCTGTTTGGAAAAACGGGAATGTCAATTTTACGTTAATTTTATATCACCGTTTACGTATCACAGAGGTGACATTTCTGCAAACATGTTGACATTATCTTGACAATGGTTTGCGTAAAAGTGATATAAAATGGACAAAAAAATTACATTCATTTTACGTAAAATTAACATAAGCATGCTGTTTGGGCTGTAGAATCCTCATGATTTAATCAAGGATGGCTGGAGTCTAAAAATCATCAATTCTGTGGAATATCAGCCGAAGGGAATCCCTTTTCCACCACAACTTTTCCCGAGGAAACATACAGTAACACGATAATGAATCGGATACCAAGGAAATGCGTCTCAGAAATGCATCGCACCGACGCACAAGACAGCTTCTCCTTATATTCAATGAAATAATAATTTGAATTTAATTTATAATTCATTTGAAATTTGTTCTGCTAGAAAACCCTTGTTTAACACCTTGGCGCCGACTTGCGGAACAGTTCCGGAGACATCAAAAGTAGACGAAAAGCAGACGTATGGTTTTCTTTCCGTTATTAAATATTTTATTTCGTTTAATTTAAACAAAACAAAAGAAAATGCCTCATCTCATTGAGGAAATATTTACAAAAAGCCAAAAAAACTTCATTTGTGGAAATACGAGGGACGTTCAGAAAGTTCTGAGAATTCCGTCAGTGTACAAAAGGAAATCGAGCTTAACCTATTCTGATCAGAGGTTTTGGTTAAAGGCTTACCTTATTTATGATTGAATTCAGTATTATTGCCCGAATAATCTCCTGAGCATATTCATCTCAGTTCAGTTGAATTTTTCGAAGCCATGGAAGATGCGGTGAAAGTTCAGCGAGCGATTATTTTCTTGTTGTGGAGAGAAGGTGCATGCGGTTCTGAGGTCGTTCAGAGGCTGCAGGCCGTCTTTGGAGAATCTGCAGGATCGAAGAGTACTGTTCACCGATGGCTGGAGCAGTTTAAGGATGGTCGCCAGACCTTAGAAGACGACCCTCGCAGCGGTTGCCCTCGAACGGCTACCACCGATAAGAAAAATTCACACTGCGGAAAATATTCAAATGAAAGATCAACGAGTTACCCGTTCAAGAGCTTGCTACTACTCTGGAGGTCAGCTCCGGAAAGGCTCATGAGATTTTCCATGAACATCTCGGTATGACGAAAGTTTCCGCCCGATGTGTGCCTCGCCTGTTGGGGCCTGAACATAAGATTGATCGAATGGAAACGCGTCGAGAGCTGTTTCAACTTAGCCAAGAATACGAGGAGAGTTTTTTCGACCGTATCATCACTGTAGATGAGACGTGGCTTCGTTACTTCGATCCCGAGACCAAATCACAATCTAAGGGGTGGCGCCGCTCTGAAGAAGGACCTTCTTTGAAGGCTCGAACTGTTCCCTCTTTGGGGAAGGTTATGATTACGTATTTCTGGGATTGCAAAGGGATCATAACGATCGACTACCTACCAAAAGGTACCACAATGAATGCAGAATACTATTCTAATCTGCTTTTGGGCTCTCTCCGACAGGCTCTTATTGAAAAGCGCCTTGGGAAGTTGCATTCACGGTCACTTCTTTAGCAGGACAATGCAAGGCCCCACACCACGCGTTTAACTAGAGCAGCCATAACAGAATTGAGGTGGAAATTGCTTCCGCATCCGCCCTACTCGCCAGATCTGGCTCTCAGTGACTACCACCTCTTCGGGGATATTAAGAAGCCTCTGCGAGGAGTGCGTTTTCATTCCCTCAATGCAATGAAATCTGTACTGAACAGGTGGATCAGAAACACTCCAGAAAATATTTTTCTGACTGTGTAACGAAACTGATTCCACGCTGGAGGAAGTGCGTCGAACTCAGGGGAAATTATGTTGAAAAGTCACAGTATAATGGTGATAAATAAAGAAGTTACCCAGAAATTATAAAGAAATTCCCAGAACTGTCTGAATGCCCCTCGTATGTAATCAGCCGAATGGACCGGGAAAGCCCATGGACGTCCATTTTTCCGTTCCCGAAGGGATTCAAGAACCCATTCGTTAACGGACATTATTTATTCATCGAACCGTCGCCTCGCATTATGGGAAATAAACGAACTATTGCGTTCGCTCCCGCGACCATCATCTCTAATTGGAAATCTAATTGGACTCGAAAATGCGGATTAATAAGTCTGCGATTCGGCCAGAAGAATCCCATTTGCACAACCTCAGCCCCTTTTTGACAGTCGAGGTCGGAACGCTGCGATCGGTTGGAGGATTTCGGATTTCATGCCATGCAGCCTCCAATTGGAGTGCACCGACGATTTTCATGCCAACCTCAAAAGGGCGTTTCTCCCAGCCTAAAGGTGGATTTTTGAACAGAGCACTATCCGATAATGCTGCTTTATTTCAGAGAAAATGCATTATAAATCCGGTAAATAAAGCTGCATTATCGGATAGNTTTGAACAGAGCACTATCCGATAATGCTGCTTTATTTCAGAGAAAATGCATTATAAATCCGGTAAATAAAGCTGCATTATCGGATAGTGCTCTGTTCAAAAATCCGCCCTAACTCTCTCTTCCCGTATAACAAGTCTGGTAGATTAAATAAAATATATTTTCCCGAGAGAACATCCTAAACTCATCTGTAATAAATCCCCCAGAGAGAGAAATTCCCGGTCGTCCTTTCATTCGTAAAGAGCTGTGAAGAGATACACGGAAATCCTCTCGGAATACGCCATGTGAAAGGACTCGCCAACGACAACCACCTCTCTTGGGACGGCCGGGATCCCTCGCTTTATTTTCGCTTCGTAAATATTTCATGTTCTGCCTTTGACATACTCGGTGGAAAAGGCGGAGGTGGCCTGGCATGTTTTCCTCGCTTTTCTGCGTCTCTTCGCCCGGTCCCGATGTGGGAACAAACTCCAGCGGTCTCGATTGACTCCCGCGAGCGTTCCACAAGGTGGGCTTTATGTTCGAATGAAAATTTTCTCGAGATTTAATTTCTAAACGCCGGTCAATTTAAAAATTCGGAGATGGGCATCTTTTAGCTCTTTTTCCTGTCTTTATAGTTTGTGATGAGGACATTTCAGAGTTTTTTATTCATTGAAATGGAAGACAAAGAAAAAAAAGCTCAGCACAATTATGTCCCTTCATCTTGCCGGCGAAAGAATAAATCTTTCCGCTTTCAGTCCACATGAACATTTAGCAAAACTTCATGTATTAAAATATGCAATGAACTTCGCTCTTTCAAGGACCGACCAAAGTTTGGCCGCCGACGCACCAAAAGAACCAAAATCTCATTCAAAGAGGGAAAAGTCGTGTTGCAAGAAATCCAAAGCGGTCGCAGAGAAAACGGGCAAAAGTTCTGAGCGTCTCAAGGTCAACTATCAGGACAGTTTTGAAAAAGGACCTTGTCTTTAGGCCTTTCAAAAAAGTCAAAAGCCAATTCCTGTTCAAGGAGCAGAAGCGAAAGCAGAAGACTTAAGCTATGGCTTTGCTGATGCGTTTCACAGGTGACACGGACTCATCGGTAATGTTTACCGATGAGAAGCTTTTCCTTTTAGAAGAAAAGTGCAACTCTCGAAACAATCGGGTCTATGCGACCAACAAATCTGCTATTTCAAATGAAAGTTTGAGGGTGCTAAGGATAGGGAGGCCTTCAAGTGTGATGGTCTTTGCTGGAGTCTCCTAATGTGGTTGAACGAAGTTGACCTTTATTCCATCTGGAGTGAAAATCAATGCGACTTCCTACATCAGGGATTTACTAGAGCCTGTCATCAAACCCTTGAATAATACTTCATTCGAGGGAACCCAATAGACACTGCAGCCAGACTCGGCACCGGTTCACAAGGCCAAGGTGACTCACAGTCAAGAGTGGTGCCAGAAGGAATTTTCGGATTTCATGAAGTGGGAAGAATAGTCATCATCATCGCCGGACCTGAATCCATTGGATCACTCCATATCGTCCATCTTAGAGGCAAAGGTCAACGCGTAGCCTACAACTACTTTGGAGGCTCTGAGACGATCTTTACTTCGGAAGTTGGACAAGATACCAGAGTAGACTCTTGAAAGAGTAGGTGAAGACTAGATTAAGAGGTTGAAGGCGTGTGTTACGGGGAAACAGTGGACGTTTTGAATAATTTTTTTTACATGCAAGTCTTGATGTTTGAACTTTAATTTTAGAAAGTTTCATTCGATTTCATTGAACCGTTTAGACATAACTCACCAAAATGTACAGGGTGTCCACATGAAAGCTCACCTATTTGTGTGGAGCATTACAAGGAAAGTAAACGAGACAGGATGAAGAGAGTGACCCCAATAGAAAGAGCAACTCAAAGAATTTAAGATTTCAATTTCGCGCCAGCGTCAGTATCCCGGCGGTGGCGCTGCGGAACGCGGAAGTAAAAATGGCGTCCGACCAGCAGAAAGCGCAAGTTGTGGTGTGGTTCGCTAAGCATGAATCGGTCATTACGGTGCAGCGTCTGTTCCGACGGACGTATGGAACCAATCCCCCTGACAAGAACACTATCAAGGACTGGTATGACAAATTTCTTGAGACAGGCAGTGTGCAGAGACGGAAAGGCNCAATGTTGATTAAAAACGTTGCTTCACGGGCACCTAATCTGGGCCTATATTGGCATTACGGAAAAGCGTAGGCTTCACTGGTCCTGAACTGGACCGATATTTGACCAATATTGAATTATTTATTTCATCCTTTTGTACCATATACTTTACCTCTCTACTCAGACATTTCTCATCTCATCTGTACTGGTTTTACTCTCTACCCATGCATAATACAGTATCTATATCATGTACAGGCAGGAGACAGTACATTTTTGGAGGTGATCTTCCCCTGGATGTGCTAAGTTGCACAATACAGGAAAAGGTCGATAGACCTAGCTCCATAGAGTGTGAGAGTGTCCTCGAGATCAATCCTTCGTTTCCTCAGCTGGTACCCAGAATGAGGATATGAAGTATTGCGATCTCAGACTCTCTACCGTCGTTTTTATTGTCCTGTAGGATGAATTCGTCGAGTTCTTGGAAAGGGTTCTTTCTGGGAATATGAGCGAGCTTTTTTATCTTGACCCCATTAATCTGGAAAATGAGGATAACAGGTGATAAAGTGTCCGTGTTCATTGATTCCTATATTGAGACAATGTGAGACATACGGCAAGGTACTAGACATTCCTGTGCGGGACTATTCCAGGGAAAGGGAGAAGAGCACTTTTGTGTACTGTGAGAGAGCGAGACTTACGTCTCCATCTCGTGGCAAGGAAGACAACTTTACAATTCTCTAAAACTCCTAAGTCCATGTTGTATCAGAATGTTGTCGCTACGTTGTCGATGTCAAAAGTGTCAACATTCTCTCAATGTTGATAACTAATGTTGCAATGACATTCGTAGAAGTGTCGCAGCAACATTCCAAGTGAAAACATTGAAGCAATGTTTTCTCAATGTTGTACAGCAACTTGCAACATACGTGTAGAGCAACATAGGCAACATTTCGAAAACGTTTCATCAACATGCTGTGTTACTTGGGATATTTTCTTCTCCACTGAAATTCCTGACTGGATAAAACGTTCGGAGAAACCGGAGAGATGTCGAGTCGATCACATGCTCTGTTCAAAAATCCACCCTTACTTTCCGATTTATCTTGTTTTATTTTCTTCGTTCTGCAAAAATGAAGCATCTTATTATTGCACTACTGGAATAGTACAAATTAAATAATGCGAAAAATATTGGTGTTAATTGAACCGTTTTTGCTAAGTGGAACTTTCGACAGCCGCATGTTAATTATTCTCGTAACGATTAGTGTCCAACTCCTGAAAGTGAATCCTTCGAAGATCACTTTCTTCCGCCTTTCTGGTCTGTGATCGACTCCATCTTGAAGCGAAAAGAAAAGAAATATTTATATGTTATCCGACTTTCTGACATCACGCTTCAATTAACCCACAAACCTGATTCTGATCTCAAGAGTTTCCTCCGTTTCCCAAGAAATTTTTTTTCTTCTTCTTCCAGCGTTGAATTATTCAAGAATCTCGGGAATTTTAATATTTATGTTCATGTTTAATTAATGATGATCAAATTCACAGAGCATCGATATGGAACGACGGGGTCCTTTGCCCATGACCAGTGGGGCGAGGTGTCGGCTGATGAAGCAGACCACCTCATCAACCGACACCTCATTAGCATTAATGCTAATTATCATTAGCTCATTAAGCTCATTAGCAACTCCTTAACGGCAGTTGCTAATGAACATATCCCTATAATAATGAAGCTCTTTATTCCTTGGAGTCGTGACTTTACTGTACTCATGCAGACCGATATGCCGTAGCACGTTTAGAGAATTTAATTTAATTTTGCACTGTTATTCTTCTCGGATGCGATCGCAACACTTTTTATAACTATTTTACGCTCGGAACATTCTGCATTCGTTTTGCCCGATAAAAGCGCAAGAGATATTTGGAAATATTACTCAAGTGTTTAATTATTTCACCGACATTCTCGACCGCGTCCAGTTTCCGTGCCTCGTGTCCGCTTTGTGTCCGGCTTTGTGACTCTCAGCTGCCTTGTCGTGACGAAGCTGCGATGCGACTTGGTGGCATTTTCCATTATTTCTCTTCTGCACGGTGTTATTTCGATCCAGTACCTGTGCCAAAGATGGTAATATAGCACAAGAAGAGAGGCATCATCCCAAGTAACACAAGATATTCCAGCAGCGTTTAGGAAATGTTGATGAAGAATGTTGCATCTATGTGTAAATGTCCAAAACTTACGGAAAAGCATAGGCTTCACTGGTCCTGAAGTGGACCGATATTCGACCAATAATGAATTATTCATTTCATTATTTCGTACCATATACTTTACCTCTCTACTCAGACATTCTCATCAACAGGACTGAAGCCTGTACTGGTGTAAGCCCTACCCATGCATAATACAGTATCTGTATCATGTACAGGCGGGAGACATAGGACATTTTTCGAGGTGATCTTCCCCTGTAATATGCAAAATATGGCACGTTACAAGAAAAGGTCCGACCGCCATGTTCTTTGGAGTGTCCATGAAATCAATCCGTCTTTTCCTCATCTAGTTCTCAGGTTAAGGATATGAACGATTGAGATCGTTGAGTCGACAGACTCTCTGCCGTCGTTTTTATTATAATGCAGAATGCAATGAGCGTAAAATAGTTATAAAAAGTGTTGCGATCGCATCCGAGAAGAATAACAGTGCAAAATTAAATTAAATTCTCTAAACGTGCTACGGCATATCGGTCTGCATGAGTACAGTAAAGTCTTGTGTCCGTGTTCATTGATTCCTATAATGAGACAATGCGAGACATTTGGCAAGGTACTAAACATTCCCGTGCGGGACGATTCCAGGGAAAGGAAAAAGGGCACTTTTGTGCACTGTGAGAAAAGCGAGACCTACGTCTCCATCTCGTGGCAAGGAGGATGACTTTACAATTCCCTAAAACTTTTAAATCCTTGTTGTATCAGAATGTTGTCCCCACGTTGTCGATATCAAGAGTGTCAACATTCTCTCAATGTTGATAGCAAATGTTGCAATGACATTCGTAGAAGTGTCGTAGCAACATTCCAAGTGGAAAATTTGAAGAAATGTTTTATCAATGTTGTAGATCAACTTGCAACATAGAGCAACATAGGCAACATTTCGGAGACGTTTCATCAACATACTGTGTTACTAGGGACGGCGATGGACGTATCCTTTGGGGGTATAAGGCGGACAGGCAGACTGGAGGTGGTCTCCGCATGAGTCCCACAGGCCCGATACATCATTCATCCCAGTTTTCAGGATGGACTTTCGGTACAAGGACAATGTGGGGAAAAGCTCCTCAGTCTTGGAGCGTAGGCCAGATGACCGTAACTACGATGGGACAACTCCAGAGACAGCCCATGTTCACCGACCAACTCCAAGCATTTCGCATTTCTTTGCAATTTAATTTCAGCCTTGTTCTCAAACAGCCGTTGCCCTGTATCGAGCCGTAGCCATGCATCCAGCCGTAGCGCAGATCTTGCCGCCCGTTCTGCAGTTTGGAACAGGAGAGACGATCTACCCACGCGTTCGTGAGTGATCTTAAGGCTCAAGGCTCAGGAGGGGGTCGTCACAAGCAGCCGAATAGTCCTCGGAGAAGGGACGTTGCAGGAAAGGCCTTGGCGGCCTTGACAACCGGGAGAGCTAGGAGCCCCATATCCACCTGACATCCCCTGCCGAGAGTGGTTTCGACGGTGTTCACCGCCTGGGCCGTCGTCTTCTGCGCAGAGATGGGGGAGGAGAGCCTCTGGTCTCTCTATGGTCTCTGCTCACGTCAATCGCCCTGCCTTTCTTCGTCTCCAAGACAAGTCTGCCTACTCCAAACTCCATGTCGGTGGAATGAGACCGTGAGAGTGTAGATCCTTCTCGGTCGAGTTCAAATCACCCACGAACGATGCAGCGAACTAAAGTCGCCTTGAAACACATGAATATTCACCCATCGCATGAGGGCTGTCCGGCTGCAGACAGACAGCGTGAAACACGGTTTTCCATGCTTCCACAGTTTTCTATGCATCTCAGAGTTGGGTGGCCAACCCCGGGGGGGGGGAGTAATGAAAAATTTTTTAGACATTCGGAAGTGTAAAGGGTTGGGAGGAAAGTCACTGATTTCCTTCCTTTCATCCTCTCTTTCCCCTCGTTAATCATGCGGTGTTCGCTTTCGTCCAAAAAGCGTTTATGTTGAATAGTCGATGTTCCCTCGTTCTGACATTATCTACAAAGGGTGGTAGTAATTAATATTCATGAGACCCTAAGTCATCAGTTCACAAAAGCTGCTAAATTTTGGCAAGAAATGAGAAGAGGTTCTTCCCCAATTTGACTCTGTGAACAGAACTTCTCTGAAGAACATTTATTATTATGGTAGTTTTCCACGACCTTTTTTCACCGGATATGTCGGATGGAAGGAGGGCTAAACCTCAGCCCAAAGCCTTGCATATTATTATTATTATTATTATTATTATTTCAGTCTTTCCCAGCATATGCCGGCTTAGAACATATGGAGGAAGATGACCCACATCCCAGTCTTCATACTATTCTTGGACACGGTGGAGAATGTTGGCCGTGCTCAAGATTGCCGTACGCTGAAGGATGTCGATGGATATCTAGCATCCCAGCTTCCGGACATTTTCCCTGATATCTTTTAGGCAACACCGGTTGTGCCAATAATGATGGGAACGATGGTAGTCTTCATTCCACATAAACGTTCTACTTCGTGCTTGTCCAGCTACTCCTTGGTCTTCACTTGGAGGTTGGTATCAGCTGATACACTCGCGTCTACAAGGAGGGCGGTATTTTACTCCTAGTAGATCAAGGTCTGGCCTGTTTCAGACGATGGCGCGGTCTGTTATGATTGGCATGTCCCAGAGTACCTTTGTGGACATTCCATTACAGACTGTGGTTGTTGTTCATGCCGTTTCTCTGGGACATCCATGTCAGCACGCTAGCAGACACACCAGTGGACGTATTTGCATACCTGTTTGTACCTGTACAAGTACTCTTTCGGGGCAGGCATTCAGAAGATGGTGAACCGTTTCAGATGGACTGTGACAGTCTTGACAGCGGTCTTCAACATCCAGCTGCAAAATGTGCTTCTCGTAGTTACGAGTTCTGATGCACTGGTCCTGAATGGCTAGAATGGTGCCCTCTGTCTCGGCCTTCAGCAGTCCCTTCTTCCGCCAGTTATAGCTGAGGTCTGTTCGACAGATCGCTTATCGACGACCTAGGGATGCTGACCGTGAAGCGGTTTGTCCTTCCATGGTGCCTCTCTTTGTCGTAGATCTACCGTCTTCATTTCTGCTGCGTCGTAGTCATCGCTGAGATGGAGTGAGCTTTGGAAGAGGGTGGCTTCTCCTTGGATGGAATGTGACTTCTTGTGTGCATCATGCGCTCTCAAGATGGAAAGAAGTCGTCTCTGCTTCATCTCGATGAACTTGGGGACTTGGGCATATCGTCCGCTTCTAGAGGGGTTCGAGTTCGATCAGTCCTCTCCCCTTGTAAAATGTCCACCTCCCATGTGGATTTGGAACCAGGTGGATGTCCCCCTAGGCGGTATTTCCACCTGTTAGAGCGATGTCCACCCGGAAGGAAAAATCTACATTGCTCGAAATAAATATGCGCGAATGGCAAGGTGGATTTCCACCGGTTGGGGGGGGGGGGGGGGGGGGGTCCCCCGGAAATANGGGGGGGGGGGGGGGGGGGGGGGGGGGACGTCCACCTGGTTTCAGATCCACCAACCAGGTGGATAGGGGGTGAACGTTTTGTAAGGGTCTCTTCCTTGCATTTTGAAAGGTAGAGTCGTTGGACTGCAGCCTTCGGGCGGCGGGCAAGATGCACGGTGAGGAGTTTCCTGGTCGCTCAATCGATGGTCTGGAGTTCAGTGGGTGACCAACCCAGAACACCAAAACCGTAGCTGAGGATAGGGATGGCGAGACTGTTGACGACTGACATCTTATTTCTGCGAGACACCTCTGTAGGAGGCGGACTCTGCGTTTGTATTCAGTAGTCTGTCTCTGCTTGACGTGCTTAGCGGCCGCAGAGGAGTTTTGTTCCACACCCATGCATGGTGTGCAATCTCTTTGTAGGTGACAGGGGCCGTCAGCTCTGGGAATTCCTCTCTGTTGGTGGTGGTGGAGCCTCCCAGTTGGGTGGGGATTCCATGATGGACTGAGAGCTTTGCGCATTTTTCAGGTTTGAATAACATGTAGATGTCTTAGGAAAAGACGCTAACGACATCGAGTGGATGTTCGAGCTGGCGTTCACTTGAGGCATGGGAGGAGATGGGTTCATGTGGTGATCCGCATGCTTCCCCATCCCCACATGGTAGCAAGTCAGTCTGAGAAAGCTCGTTACCAAGTGGGTACTATGAATATTATCATTATTAAATGCATGCTTTTTTTCCTGGAACCTCGTGGGAGCTTTAAAAATGCATAAAATTGGATGTTTTCGTGTGTCAGCTAGACTAGAGCATATTTCTTCATATTTGCATTTTTTATGGGAAAAATGAAGCGACACGCGGAGTTCCGACTTCCAAGAAAATTCGTTTTCATTATGAGCAGGGAAATTTCCCAGGAGTCTTGCAACGCGATTGATCAAGCTGATTCGGTCATTAAGCAGCTCGAGCGAAGGCCAAGTCTCGAGTGAACGGACCATACCTGCATTTTCATGAATCCTACATTTTTTGGTATTACCGCCACGACGTCGTACTGTAACGCTCGCGGTCGTCTGGCGTGGCCGGTAGTCTTACTCGTACGTCTATGTACTTTAATAGCTACCCGCAAACTACCTTGACCGTCGCGAAACAAGAAAATGAAAAATGAAAAAAGGATATTAGAAATTTGTCCCTTTGTGATGGTTCGTATTGGTCGGACGGAATCAGTGGCCGTTAGACAATGATTCCAACAGACTGGGTTTTCACAGGATTTCCTTTATTCTATTCTATTGACAAAGTACCAAAAATGAGATTTTGTACAAAATCCTCCTCAGCACAACTTCGCGACAGCTTTCACTTTCAAAGGTGAACGAATAAAAGTGAAAGAACTTCTACGAACAAGAAAATGATTCAGCTCACCCCCTCGATGCAGCACTTTCGCGAGGTCTCGTGATTTTTCAATCACGGCTAAACAATGAAACCGGAAGGGGTTGCTCGGGCTCCAACTCTCTGCACGCCCACAATCCGATTTCGGCCTTGCTATTTCTATACGTCCCTTCTGGCTCCAACCAGCAAGGAACAGAATCTGGCCCCAACCAGATCCACCCAAGCCCGGCTACAACCGGCACTTAGGCACCTTGGCTCCAACCGAGCAAGGCTCTGATTTACCAACAGGGACCCTAACCCGGTGCCTGAATATAGCAGCAGCAGCGAAGTCCGGAACCCTTCACCAACCTCTACCTCCTCCTCCTTCTCCACCCTCCAAGTCGAGTTTTTATACTCTTCTCCATGACTGTCCACGTCACGGTAAACTCAGACGCTGAATGGTCGGAAGGCCGGAAGGATGTTTCCGAAAATGGATTCAGGAGATTTGGGGGAAAGTGGTCGACCTCTGATCCCTCTTGACAGCGGAATCGCGGCAAAGCCATAGATTTCACGAAGGCCACCAGTCTGTCCTCATTTGTCGCTGTCCTAATTTTCTGCCATTCTCCTTTGTTAATGATGAAAGGACACGTGTAGAGGAGAAGTAGTAATCAATTTCAACCCCTTCGGACCGTAGCCTAGCGCCTGACTAGGGGGGGAGGCGATAAGTCATGGCGGGCGCGACAGAAGCTTTTATCTTAAATAGAAGAGAAGCTATTGCAAATATAGTTTCACAATTCCGTTCCATATAGGCGCAAGGAGCCAAAAATGGGTGACAACTTGAATGCATATATATAAAGATTAGGGCGAGGTAATAATAAAAAATGGGCGATTTAATTTATTGAAATTAATTCCTCTACATCCATACCGATTTTTGTCAAAAACCGAGATGGTTGAGCTCACGCTCTAGTCGATTTGGCGTGGAGTGACCCCAAGAGTCAAGAAACATTCTGCTAATTACAACTCTTCTCCTGTCATTTCTTCCGAAGCAACGTTCGCCCGCACTAATATTATACGAAACCGCTCAGGAGAAGCTGACGAATCAATTCATATCATATACGGCATTTAAAAAATTCAAGTGACTTTTGAATCACCTTGTAGATGTTGTACCATCCCCTGAATTCTAAGGGAAATTGGAGTGAAAGAAACACCTGCACTTTTTTCTCTTTTGCTATCGTTCTTTGTCGTGCAAGATTCCGGGAAAGTCTTTTTTTTTCTCGAGGATCGTCTTTCCTTAATCTCCATCGTCTCGATCTACAGTAGTATGAGAAGAAGACTTCGCCACAGATGCAAGGAAAAATTTTAAATCGAGCAGGAATGGCGGGGGAATCTTTTCAGGTGGAAAACATGAAGTATAACGCTGCGGATAAAGAAGGGGGAAAGGAACACAAGCACACAGGTGCAAGCACTGAATGGAGAGACTCGGCGTGGGAATCACGCGGAGGTTCGCGTCGAGTCTCGTGTGACCGTCACGCAATGTCAAGTGCGTGATGTCAATTGTGGGAGGCAATGGCACGGTGCAGGGGAGGGGAAGTTCCGTGCTCATTTTGTCCGCGGGCCATTTCGCGAATATTTTTTTGTGGAAGAACATGAATTACATGCTTCGCAACCATTCGATCGCGAAAATATTAATTGTTGTTTTGCATTCGCAAGACACTTGGTAACTTTTTGTTTTAATGTTGATTGAGCTGCGGTCCGGTCGTTGATTTGTACTTTCCTTTGTTTCATTCCAAGCCTTGTAATTAATTCGATCAATCGTCGTCAAATTTGCCAGAATTTTGTGCACACAGGACTGCTTCAAGTACATAAGCTTCGATGATTCCCATTCGATCCGAAGCTCTTTTGCAACATGAGCTAGATTTAATCGAAAACAACGACTCCATGGGAAACATGCGTTCATTCATTATGCAAAAAAGAACAAGACAAAATATGGTGATTGAAATATCTCCTGCAGCCCATTGAACTTTTTATGAAAAATTGTTCAGCTTCAGTAATGCAAGGACGATTCAAACGAAATGGGAAATCGAAAATGTACATTTCCCTGCAGAGTGCCTACCGAAGTAGAACAAAATTATATTCCAGCAACGTTTAGGAAATGTTGATGAACAATGTTGCATCTATGTGTAAATGTCCGAAACGTCAATGTTGTTCAAATGTTGCGAAGGAACATTGCATTTATGTAGAAAATAGTTACTTGTTCATTACAAATACGTTGCGGGAACGTTTCAGGATTTATGTTGCTGCAATGTTGATTAAAAACGTTGCTTCACGGGCAGCCAACCTGGGCCTATATTGGGATTACGGAAAAGTATATCCTTCAATGGTCCTGAACTGGACTGATATTCGACCAATATTGATTTATTCATTTCATCATTTCGTACCTCTCTACCCACACATTCCCATCGACAGGATAAAGCCAGTACTTGTTAACCCCTCCCCATGCATAATAAAGTACCTGTATTATATACAGGAAGGACACAGTAAATTTTTGGAGGTCATCTTCCCTGGATGTGCTAATTATGGCACATTACAGGAAAAGGTTCATCTGCAATGTTCTATGAAGTGTCCATGAAATCAGTCCTCCTCATCTAGTTCTCAGGATGAGGATATCAAGGTTTGAGATAGCAGACTCGACCAACTTTTTTATTGTTTTGTAGGATGTAATCGAAGAGTTCTTGGAAAGGGTTCTTTTTGGGAATATGAGCATTTTTTATCTTGACCCCATGGATCTGTCTCGAAAATGAGGATAACAAGTGATGAAGTGTCAGTGTTCATTGATTCCTGCAATGAGACAATGCGAGACACATGGCAAGATTCTGAACATTCCTTTACGGGACGATTCCAAGGAAAGGGGAGATGGGTACTTTTGTGTGCTGAGAGAAAAGCGAGACCTACCTCTCCATCTTGTGGCAAGGACAACTTTAAAATTTTCCTAAAAATGCTAAGTCCGTGTTGGATCAGAATGTTGTCCCTACGTTATCGATGTAAAGAGTGTCAACATTCTCTCTATGTTGATAGCAGATGTTGCAATGACATTCGTAGAAGTGTGGTAGCAACATACCAAGTGAAAACGTTGAAGCAATATTTTATCAATGCTATACATCAACTTGCAACATTGAGCAATATAGGCAACATTTCGGAAACGTTTGAACAACATACTGTGTTACTTCGGTACACCCTAAATATTTTTCAATATGAAGTACCAAACGTTGGCGAGAGAACTAAGCGAATAACACTCCTGACTTGATTTGAGAAAATCATTGGCATTCCAATTCTCCAGACGTAATACTCCTAGACTACAGCACGTGGGACGAATTGCCTGAGCCAGTCTATGCTGAATGCAACACCTCCTTTTACATTACTTACCGAACTGAAGGCTTGAATTGAGGAATTGTGACCTCTTGTCTATGACAACATAATAAGAAAGCGAATCAACCAATGGAAACATCGTCTGCGAGCATTTGTGGACCGAAACGGAAGACGTTGAAAAATCTATTCATTGAGGGCAGTGGCACATCTTTACACACTCGCCCTTTTGATATCGCGCGGGAGGAAAACTGTTACTCAGGAATTTAACCACAAATTTCATTGAGTTGTGACATAACCGGCACACATTAGATTTGAAACCCTGCACATTTCCTGTCGATAGCACATATGGTATTCCGTCGGCAGGCGTGTAAAGTTTGAAAAACATTTTGGGCCACCTGGTATATTCACACCTCAATCGTCTAGCATACAGTGACATCTCCATCAGCGTGGAGCATTGTTCCATCAGAAAACCAGCTTATACTGTTCCTAGTGCAGCGCATCATTAAGTCGCTTACATCACGTGTTGTTGTCTGGCCAAAATGGCGCAGGTGTGTCTGTCATTTCATCAGCGCAAGCAAGTAATGAGGTGTCACTGGCAATTTGCAAATAAATGTAAGCAGCAGAGGCACAGCGTGCATGGAACGTGAGTAAAGAACAATACCCCCAATACGCCTCACAATCGCACGATGGAGAGACAAATTTGAGGCTGAAAGCAGCATGCAATTTCCTGGGCAGTGGATAGGGAAAATTGGATCTGTTCAATACCCACCACCATATACACATTGAACATCCCCAGACTTCATTTCATGGGATGTCCTGAGGGACATGGTGTACGGCACAAATCCGGCGACTCTCCAGCAACTCCAACAGAGCATCGTTAATGCTTGCACCGCCATTCCAGCTTAAACATGAGCAAATGCATGTCGCATTGTTCTTCGCCGCTACGATGCCTACCTGGTTGCCTGTAATGGACATGCAGAATTCATGCGAGCGAGGCCTGGGAAAACTGTTGGACTGGACATCAGCAAATGGAAATCGGGGATGATACCTAAAATGACGCAGATAATGCGGCGAATCAGGACAGGTGACCACTCTCGAGAATTTCTAGGATTAAAAAAATAGGAAGGGGGTCGGATACGTTAATTCTCAAGAGTTTGCTCATAATTGAACTCCGCCCGAATCCTATCTCAATCCAATCCCGTAAGTCTTCACTTCATAAGGAAAGTGATAGCGCATTCGCTTCCTCTGTTCCATTTTTGATAAATGCATGGGTTTTCTCCGACCCATTTCCTCCTCATTCCTCCATCCTTCCGTCCAAACATTTTTCAACTTGCTTTGAGATGATTTTTAATATTCATTTTCGGCGCATTTCCTCCTGTTTCTGTCAAAACATTAAGCGAAAATATGCATTGCGCATTGAGAAATCCTCATTATGGACAACTTTTTGGCTTGCGGGAAATGGTGTTTGCCGGACTTTCCAAGAGGAAACGTCATTTTTAAATCCCGTCCCTGCATTTTCGCATTCCTCCTTGTATTTTGTTATGTATAGGGCCAAAAATGGAAGATCTTCGACAAGATTTCTCCCGGAACAGGTATGTTTGGCCATTCGATGGGAAGAGCCACTAACGCAAGCTTCTCAGTCGGATCATTACCCTGGTCAGAGAATGAAAAAGTAGTAAACGACAGGCATTACGGGACTCACTGCAGGTCTTCAAATGTCCTCACACGTTTGGCATAAATTTGGAAATGGGCTATTTATCGTGAGCGATGTATTTAGACATCGGGAAGCTTCAGGCCCTCTGTAATTGCCTTTGTGTTATTTTAAATTCATTTTTGGTAAATTTTCCCTTTCTTTGGACTTTCGAAAATATAAAATACGTCGATGGAAACTCATCCGGGATATTGGATTTCGGCACAAATGAGAATATTCCACTCTCAAGCGTCTTTTTCAGTGCGACAAAAATAAAAAGGTCTGTTAAATCATCAGCATCTTCCGGTTTGCCAACATACGAGAATCCATTAAAATATTCCAGAACCGAACCGTGTGACTCTAAAAGGTAATAGCATAGGACTTGTGGCTGTTAGTGTTGTAAGAACACAACCTTGGGAGGCGAGGTACACAAGTTCGGCGAGGAAAGTCGTTGTCTCACGATCATTCCATATCAAATCAGCAGTCATAAACCTGGCCCACTCCGATTTCCATGCAATTTGGCGTGCTCGTAGAGACTAATGAAAAACAATTTCACGTCAAATTGCAGCTTTCTAGATCAATCCCACTTTCTGCGATGCAGCGATTTGAAAGTTGCAGAAAGGAATTCATTTGGGTCAAGTCATCACTTGAGTGCCCACAATTTTTGTTTTTGTGCCATAAATTATGCCATTTGGCACAATATCCCTTGATGAAAAATGTGGCTGCGCACATAGACCCATCCCAACGAAATGGAACACGATGGATTTTGAGTCATCTAGAAAACTGTCGTGGGGCGTAAAATACAATATTTTATTCATTATTCAAGGGAACACTAGTAAAAAAATGTATCGATATTGTATCTGGGGCAATTGATATGGACAATGGTATTTGTTGGATAAAAAGCAGGAGAAAATCCCTAGTATGCAGACAGCACTTTGCACTATGTTGGATTCTTGCGACCATATTGAAAAATCCAAATCCTAACAGAAATTGTTTTCAATTGTTCTCATTCTAGGCACAAAGTGCCACCAGACGGAGTGTGTGAGTCACCTACGCAAATTCAAATTTAAAAAAATGTAGCCCGTGCAAAGGCACGGAAGGCTTTTGCACGGGCAGTATTTAAAGGGAATGAAAGCGCCCATGGCCATGAGAGGCGGTCACCACACATCCGCCCTCCTGCCTCCTGGCTGACCATGTGAGAAGACAGGACGTGGCAAAGGAGCCCTAATTTCTCGGTCTGCCCCTGCGCTTTGTTAATCGTCATTGCAAAGGACGGGAAAAGAAGACGAAGGCCAACGCAAAGATCAAGGCGTTACCTTAAATCGTTGTCTTAAAGGACAATGTGGTATCTGGGCTTTTATTGGCGACCTCAGGCTACTCACATCGCAACCCGCCTCGCACGTTTCCAAACGTTAATGGCCTCATGCCACGCTGCGCGTACCTCTTACTATGGCTATGGGTGAGCCATTGAGCTAAGAAATAACTGGGGATGACACACCTATAGGAACAGTATAAGCATGCGTGCTGCAATTGGAAGCCATACTTGTTGGGCTCATGGCGCCTAGTCACCATTCACTCTTAAGGGATATCCCCGATTTTTCCACCCAATTATCTTCTAAAATCTAACTCACAGGAAAATATACCAGACACAGCAGGTACACTCTTAGAAAATTCAGAGCGTTTGGGGAGTAAATAGTGAGCACACTGTGAGCTTTTCGAATTTACTCTCTTAGTAGGTCTACTCACCAAATGCTCCCTCATCGCTCGTATTGAAGTGAACACCTTGAAGTTCTTCTGAAGAACTTCAAGGTGTTCACTTCAATACGAGCGATGAGGGAGCATTTGGTGAGTAGACCTACTAAGAGAGTAAATTCGAAAAGCTCACAGTGTGCTCACTATTTACTCCCCAAACGCTCTGAATTTTCTAAGAGTGTACCTGCTGTGTCTGGTATATTTTCCTGTGAGTTAGATTTTAGAAGATAATTGGGTGGAAAAATCGCTCCCCTTTTTCTAAGAGTGTACAATAGATTCTCAGAGAACCAGTAAACCCTATCGAGGCGTCCCATGACATCTTTTTATCATGCATATGGGTCCAATGTTTCAGTTTAGGCTAACGGCAGAAAAGAGAGATTTGGTATAGGTCTAAGCAAAATGCCGGCAATTCACGTGCGAAGTATTTTATAGAGATTAATGCAGGCCTGCGGTGCGCATTGGCGGAATAAAGGAGCAGGTATCGCGGGATTATCGAAGCAGCCACGCTGAAAACGGAAGTGTGCCCTGTCGAGACCCGCCAACACCTCTACTATGCACCTCGTGGTCGTCCGTCGTCTACTTTTGCCTGTTTACCTTTGAGCGTTCACTTCGTCAAAGGAACTGAAGTTCGTTTGACTTCGTGCCTTAGACCTGGTGTAAAATAGGTCGGCCGTGAAAACGCAAGGGCAGCGTAACGTTATCACTTTCGTAGGCCACTTGAGGCCACTCGACAAACTGGGGATTGCGAAATGGGATGGTTACGACGCCGCCGACGTCGTATTTCCTATTCAATAGTAAGCGCTCCTGTTCCATACAGTTGGGATCCCGTTGTTTTCACACTCCGGAGTCACTCTCCTTGCGAGTGCCGATCAATAAGAGGACGGTTCATCGGCGCCGAACCGAGGGGGGCAACGGGGCGCGAGCTCTCCCAACTATATTATTGAGGGGGCGACGCCCTCTCCCCCCCCTCCCCCAAGAATGGTCTAATTTCAAAAAAATGTTGCGAATGAAAAATTGAATAGGAAATGCTGCTTCACGAAAGAAATGGGAAAAAATGTCACTTTCCTTTCTGTTTAGAGCTCGAACTGTGAGATATCCCAGTGCCTCCCCAAAGGGTATAGGGAGGTAGGGCCATGCCCAGCAAGGTAAATCGAAGACGCTTTAGCTCTCAGGTAAGGACGACCCTTAGGCACAATGATAAGCTGTGATGGAGCCATCTTTAGTCCATGCTGAGGGTCCCGTTCCTCCTACTTTGCATTGAGATGCCAGTGTGTTTGGTCTCTAACTCCTCGAACAGGAGCAGAAATAGGCCCCATTTGTTCAAGTCTCCCGTAGATTCGAAAAAGACGTGATCGGCGAGCATTGAATTTTAGGTGGGAAGGTCCT
>CAJPEV010002352.1:0-42365 GCA_905338385.1 Darwinula stevensoni | reverse complement strand
CCCCCCCCCCCCCCCCCCCCCCCCCCTGCTCATAGCCCATTATGAACTCGTCCTCAAAAGCGTCTCGTGCAGTCATCTCTCGGCCAGAGCCGATCCGTTCCGGCAACGACGTCCGGGTAACAGTAAAAAAAAAGAAAAGAATTTTAGTATTTTTCGTCGCCCACGTGGACGGGAATCTCTTCACGGCGAAATCCCCGTAATCGCCGCGTTAACTCGCTTAAATTTTAAGAAGAAAATAATAATAAAAAAAAAGGTTTTCGCAGAAGTAATAGGGCTTCCGTCGATACGATCTCGAGGGTCGTCGAGAACTCCCGTTAAAAACGCGGTCGCAAAACGCGGAGCAATAAAAGAGCGGCGAGGCGAGGGCCCCGCCATTTAATCCGGAGTGAGAAAAGCCGGGGCCGAGTCGATGAGCGTTAAAATAAGTTATTGGATGTAAACCGGGGGAGACCGGGGTTTTTACCGCCATTAGACGCGGTGCCTTCGGGCAGCGGAGCTCTTCTTAATTACAAGCCAGGTTGTCAAAGTCATTTCCCTAATTATCCGGGACCGGGGCAGTGAGGCCGCGGAGCATCTGTTTTGCGACTCCTTCTTTTCCTTTCCCCGAGGAATGCGACCGCATTTTCGATGGCATACTCTCCCTCTAATCAACACTTCGCTGCGTTCGTGGCGTTCGCGGCGTTCTCGCGGGGGAGTCCGGGCGATCCGCGGCGTTTCGTCATCGCGGGAACTTTCCGCCCGCTCCGGTCAAAATATTTCCGGATTCCGGAATTTTTCATCCGGAAGTTTTCATCCGGAAGCAGCCCATCCGATCGACACGGACTCGGAGAAAAAAAAAAAAAAAACCATACGAGCCCTCTATCCCCCGCGGGATGATCGATGGCCCCCCGCGAACAAGGTCAGCCATTGTGAGAAAAAGTGTGCGCCTTATTTGCGGAAGATGTTGGAACCTGTGTGCGAGACGAAAAGAAAGGAAGTTTGCCTCCTTTTTGGCAGATCGAGAGCCGACTTATTGACCTTCTTCCCTCCCTCGCAAACAGCGCTCGCAAAGAGAAAACGAGGGAATTTCTTTTTTTTCTCTCTCTCTTCTTTTTTTTTTTGACCGGATGCGCGGAAAAAAATCACAGCTACTCACCGCCAAAAATTTTGCCGATTTTTTTTTTTTGCAGAGCGGTGGGAAAGACGGAGACTTACGAATGGAACTCCACGGCGTCCTGCACTTTCGGGAGGAAAAATTTCGGCCTGGTCAAGAAACAGACCCGTCTCTGCAGAAGGTAAATTAATCATCGTCATCATCATCATCGTCATCCTGTCATCATCCTGTCATCGTTTCTCAGCGGGTAACGCGATCCTCGATCCGGGATCGAGGACCATCGCCCGGAAGAGTCGACAGAAGCTTCCTGTTTTCCTTTTCGCGGGAAAAGACTCGCATGAGCAAACGCAAAAAAAAAGGCATACGGACAATACAATGCCAACAATAAACAATTGTTTGCACAAAGATTTTGAGAGCGAAGTGTGAAGTCGGAAGGAAGAAGATGGAATATATACTGTATTTTCGAGATCTTCCGATTCCGCCTCTGATTTCCCGCAAGTTGTAAGAACGCGAGCGATCTCGTGATCGGAGAGGGAAAGATTCCGGGGGTACAACGCATTATCTAAACAACAACAACAACAACAACAGCACAAAATAATCTAAAATCGTTCTTGAAAGTTTTCCTCTCGACTTTTCGGGAACCTTTCGAGTGCTACGTCGCTCGATCCTTCGAATTATTATTATTTTTTTCTGTTTGGTAAGGGTTTTCCCTTACTAAATTTACTCGATACGGGAAGCTTCAGTGAAGATTTTTAACTGATCTGAACGTGGGAGCTATCTGTATCGTCTTTCTCGAAGAGAAATGTGATGGTCGTTCCTGGGAATTTTTATGATTTACGGTCGTGGATATCGGCTATTTATGTTCGTCGTTCTCGCATAAGAATCGGAAGTTCGTACGAAGTTCATCGTTCGTGTAAGTTCGAACCGTGAGCATTATTGTAAATTGAAATTTGTGGGGGCGGGGGGGATTGTTGCAGAGAAGCGCGGGGTTTTATGAGGAATATAGGATGGACTGGCCTCTCTACGCCGTTTCCTTCCGTGTAGGTACACGGAGATGATGCCGCACATCGTGAAGGCTTCGAAAGTGGCGGCAGCGACGTGCAAGGACCTCTTCATGGACCAGAGATGGAACTGTTCCGCGATCGAGACGGCTCCGCAGCTATCCCCGGATCTCACGCTCGGTCGGTCCCGGTCCCGCGTTTTTTCCTCCTCGATCGTTTTTTTTCTTTTCGGAAGCGGAACGGGTCGTTCTCTCAGGGACTCGGGAGCAGGCGTTCGTCCACGCGCTGGCGTCGGCGGCGGTGGCCTACTCCGTGTCGAAGGCGTGCGCGTCGGGGACGGTCTTCTACTGCACGTGCGGGAGGGTGCCGAGTGAGCCGCCGAACGGGAGCTTCCAGTGGGGAGGATGCGGGGACAATCTCAAGTACGGGCTCAAGCTCTCGCAGACCTTCGTGGATGCGCCGGATCGGGTGAAGAGGGTCCGACGATCCCTCACCGCCTTGACGAACCGACACAACAATCGAGCCGGACGAAAGGTAAACTTCACACCGTTTGCAGGATATGGCGCCGGGGTGGGGGGAGGGGGAGAGGGGAATAGAAAACAAAGTGTAAGCGTCGTTTCGATCGAAAAAACGTTCTACAGGTCGTAAAAGAGGAAAGCAAACTTCCCTCTTCACAGAATGATTCTTCCATATCTTTGTACGGTCGGTCTTTGGTCGGGGCCGTCCGACTTGCAACTCCACGCGCAAAAAAAGACTTTCCGAGCCGGTAGAAGTGGTAACGTGCCGTCGCGACACGAATCTGCCTCATCAGATGCATGCCGATCTGCAGGGGTGCCGGTAGACGATCGAAAAGGTGATGCACGTCTGATCGTCGCACGTTCACGGCACGAGTTTCGTCCGGAAAATTTTCCAGAAACATTCAAAGACGGTCTCGATCGTTCCTCGACTCGGACCCAGGAGCCAATTTGCAACTTTTCGAGACTCGACATCCACTTTAGCACCCGATGCACCCTGCACCCTGCACCCGATGCACCCCGATCGGCTTGACTTCCGAAGGGCCCAGCCGAACCGGGATTTTCGCCCAAGATTCGTTTCGGCGGAGTCGATTCGGTGCATGCCATCGGGTGTCCTCGACCGAGGTAACCTCTGGGTGTCCTTGACCGAGGTAACCTCCCGGGGTGAGGAATTTTTCCTTCCACGGTTCCTCTTCCCACATGATCTATGAAGGGGCTCGACGGTAACAATCTACTCGCGGTTAAAGAGAGAAAGCGACCCAACCCAGTCGCGTCCGCATGCTAGATGATCGCGTGCGATTCGTCGGGGATCGACGCTTCGCCCGCCGAGGTGACGGCTTCCCGATTAATTCCAACGAAACCGGAGATGCAAATTCTTCATGGTTTTGTTAGCGGTGAAGTCGACGAGGAAGTCGGATTTCTGCGGTTAAATGGCACGGATTTTAATGTCACCAATACACAGTCATCGTGCTAACGTCTTCGGCGACGACCATCGACTCTAATTAAATTACGGCAAGCGAGTATATATTTTCTGGAGGGCTGCAGTGATTTTGCGCCACGAGGCGCAAGAATTCCAGGGCCATCGGAGAGGGGAACGGACGAGATGCCACAGTCCACTCGGATTTTGATTGTCGGTGGTCCAAAGGCGATACGAATCGTTATTATAGCGGCACCAAATCGATGACTCCGCGTCGATTAGCGAGACCGATGATTTGATGCGAACGTGCACCAACGAACGTTCTCATGGAAAAATTGCCGCCGAGACGCAGATGGGAACGAGACGGTGCACTGGAGCAAATCGGCTACTTCTAAATCCTACGGCTAAATCCAGTGACGTAAGATTTTCGGATCCTTGGGAAATCGAATGAGACGCGGACACCCGAGTCGCTTCGAAGGCGAGACTCGAATTCGGTCGAGGAAAAAAAAAAAAAAAGGGGGGGGGGGGGGGTTGATGAAGATAATAAAAATTCAAAAAAAAAAAAAAAAAAAAAAAAAAAAAAAGGGGGGGGGGGGGGACCGTGACTCAAGGACGTCGGTAATGACGGGTCCGGATTCGTTTCCACCCGCATGCGATGTCGCGGGACCGGAGGCTGATGACCCGAGTTGACGGATTGCAGTCGATTGCGGGGTGGCTTAAGGGCGGTTTGGCGACGAGTGACGTCGAGAAGTCACAAGATGGAGAGAGTTCCGAGGTGAACTCTCGCTTTTTAATGGCATGCAGTTCGTTTAAACGAACTCCTGTCGTGGCTTCGAGGAGCACGTTTCCATTCCAGAACGAATTTCACGCCACAGTACAAACAGCTTCAAAACCATAAAGGACTATTTAAAATTAATAAAAGTTCAAGGATTTTCCGCTCGGAATCGGAGCATGCAAGCTTCAAGCTTGCAAGCTTCGAGTTTGCAAGCTTTCAGCTACTTAAGCAGAGTGGAAGAAATTAATAGACCGGGTCTCTCTGCATGCCGTCTCGGAACCGTGGTAAGGGTGTCGAGATTAAATCCACGATGATCCGTCTTGCTTAATGTATTTTTTTTGTGGAACCGGCCCTGATGAGACCCCGAAACATGACGAGGCCTTCCTCGCTTGTGGGTTTGGAACCCGAGCGACCAGAAAGCGATGACTCGCGAGTTTGTTCGAAGTTGTGCGGGTTTTCGTCGCGCGATGACGCCGGGGCAATTTGGCGCTTAGATGCGACTGGAAAGGTGGTGAAGATCCGGATTAAGGGTCGGAAGATCCGGATTAAGGGTCGGAAGATCCGTCGCTTAATCTGGGGCGATGCGTCGGTGATTAGTACCTGACAGAAAATTCGTAGGATTTAACCCGGCATCGTATGGCATCGAGTCCACACGTGTCTCCATTTTTTTTACTTGACGTACCCGTACCCGCTTGCGGTATCGACGAAGGATTTCTTTCCCCAAAATTGGTGGAAAGCAGATGGAAACTGCTTCGTTCGCTCTCGAGTGTTCTCTGGGTGATGCGGCGAGGGTGTCCCCGAGGCTCTTATCGCCGTTCGCGTCGAGAGCTCTTCGTCCAGACGTGCGCGATTTGGTTATGCTACGCCAGAATGACTCGACGGGTCGACTCTGTCGACTAAGTACAACTAAGCTATCGTTTGCAACCGAAGATACGGGATCCCGGAAAACGAATTGGCGGACGAGGGACATTGCAGGAGAGAATCGGCGACGAAACCAAACGACTGACACCGTAAAATACTCTCAAGCTTTTGGGTCAGGAGTAGAGTGAAAACAAATGACCGATCCAAGGGTTTGAATCATGCTCCAGTGCCAAAATGCACCCCGTATCACGTGTCGTATTCGTTGTCCCTATTCGCTTACGAAACGCTCATAATCCTCTTAGTTACGTCATGCCAAGAACAAACCAGTAAAAGAAGAGCAAAGAAATTGCAGAAGTGTCCACATGCCCACACTTTTATCAATTGGTGCAGGCGTTAATGGATGACTCGGGTGAGTCTTTGGGAATTCACCAGACATCGTCTTTCGCTGAATTCCACAAATACAGCGACAACAGACGATAAGAGAGATCGTAGCTCGCCACCGTTTCCAACTCTCGCATCTTCCATTTTGAGCCGGACGTTAGTTTCATCTGGATTTTTATTTTTTCTCCCACTCCTGCCGAGCTTTTCGGCGCAACCAAGGACTATGGATGATGACGGCAACCCGATTCGAGCAGAACGAACATTTCTGCACCGATGCAGTCATCGGCTCCTCGTCAGAACGATGCTGGGGAACACCTTTCCGCTATGACAGAAACTGGAAAGTTTGGAATGCGACCCGATTCGGTCGGGATCTCGCGGGAAGATGGGAGCAGTTCTCTACTGACTGACTGGTTGGAATATTTTTGGTCGAGCTCATGGTTGTAGTCGTGAGAGTATTTGGGGCTGTCTCGATTAAATGGGTGGCTGCAAACACCAAGAATCTGATTGAATGACCGTGATGAGACCACCCGAGTCCACTCTGACAGCTGGCAGCAGGAAACAGCAAAGAACCTGCTGCGAGAGAGGACCATCGAAGACGCGAAAGTCTTGCTGAGAGGCTCTCCGGGGGAGCTCGTTTGCCCCCGGAGACCGAAAGAAAAAAAAAAAAAAAAGACGTCATGAGAAAAAGGCCGAAGGAAAAGGAAGAAAACGTATCAGTTTATTGCACGCACGCCATGATCACGGCCGGGTGATTGGATCGGGTCTCGAGGCTTTAATTGTCTCGTTTCCCCGTGGACCGTGGGCGCCATTCGGTTTATGACTTGTTGCATTCGAGCACCGGAGAGAAAATAAGGTCGTAAAATCTCTTCTCCATTCATAGGAGAAGATGAAAGCACGCAAACAATGGAGTCTTCCCTTATAGCCCTTGTGTTTAGGGGCTTTACCTTCTCCGTCGCAGGAGAAGCGAACTTGTGCCCCACTCCCGCCGAGTTTTATGCCGCGCATTTCCACGTTTCAAAACTACAGCTAACTTTGATTACCACGCGGCTGCTACTTTGCACGACGCGCTTAGCATTTGAATGGTTTCACCGGTTTGAATTGTGCTTGTTTTCGCCTTCGAGGAACCGATGGGAAACGCGAATCGGATCTGTCTCCTTCCTTTTGCCTTCTTCGTTGGCTCGGGAGAGGAGAGAGAGAGGAGAGAGAAGAGAGAGAAGAGAGAGATGAGGTGGAATGGATGTTGTTGGAGGGAAAAAGGCAGAGATGAATTAGGCAGGGTGTAATAAAATTCAGCCTCGGGGTGGAATGCTGGGAATGAGATTTAGTTGGCCCCATAATGAACCCTGTGCAACAAATGACCCCGACACCCCCTCTCTCGCAAATCTATCAAATCAAACTACCCTCACTCGCGGTTTTTCTTTCCAATTTCTAAGCCCCCATCGCAGAGAAGAAACGACGGCACGAGAGATCAAAGTAAAAAAGTATTTTAAAAAAGTAAAAAAGTAATTGAAAAAAACTCGAAGCGATATATGGAATGCTGAATGAATCGTTTCGTGCTTTCGTTTCGCCTGGAGACTTCATTTTTTCCCTCGCTGCCCGAGAAATTTACAACTGGTGGCCCTTTCAGCTGTTACGTGCAATAGACTGTCTTTTGAATAACATTCAATAGTCCGGCTTTACAGGTGGCACGGTAATGAAAACAGTCTTTCTGGGACACCCCGTAGACCGGAAGCTATTTCGTCGGAGAATTTGCATTCCAAAGTACGGAATGCATAAAACAGGTTCATGTACTACATGCCGGACATGCAATGTAGTACATGAACCTGCTTGATGACCTCGCCAGTAATGCTTTCCCTAACGCATAGCCGGAATATGTCCAGGTGTGGTATGCCTTTATGTTTTAGAGTTGCCAATTGAATTAAATATTCAGCCTTCACTTACCAAGAAAATATTAGTTTTCTTTGGAAAATACACTTAAATCTGTGATTTGGTAGTGTAGAAGTAGACATTCCGCTGGTAGCCTGATAAATATAATCCAATAAGAGGACAAAATGAGCCCTTCGCGAATGGTAAGGAAAATATTTTTAAAATACTTGTGCTGTTCTTCAATAGTCCATGCCTTCTGTGGCAGGATGATGCAACGATACAATATTGGTTCCCCGTCGGAAGCGAGAGTTCTGCCACATCTTCGAGTTCTTGGGATACCCTCTTGTCTCCCCATAAATAACTAGCACGAGAGAATGCGTCCGCTCGAAACAGCGTTTGTTTTCTTCCTCCCAGGCACTGCGAGAAAGCCAGGTGACGGAATGCAAATGTCACGGCGTGAGCGGCTCCTGCAACATTCGCACCTGCTGGAAGGCCTTAGCCCGACTGGACGTGATCGGGCGTCGATTGAAGAAGAAATACGCGACCGCGATGGAGGTGACGGGACAAGGCCCGGCGAGCACGGACCGTCGGCTCCGTCTCCTCCCCGTCAGCCCCATCAGAGGCCTCTACAACGAGGAGGATCTCATCTACGTCACCAAGAGCCCGGACTATTGCCTTCCCGATCCCAGGATGGGGAGCCTCGGTACCCGTGGAAGGTAGGTTTTACGGGTCTCTCTATCTCTCTCTCTCTCTCTCCCTTTCTTCTTCATTACGAATTCCATATATTACGGCCTGGCCTGTAGCCCTAATTACGCGTCACATTTGGTCAGAAGACCCAGTAAGGGAGATGAGAAAGGGCGGGCATTTACATGATGCCGTTCATATATCTATCAAGACAGAGGCAATGAAAATACTCATCCCCTTTCACCCTTCATTCGTGCGCTGTCGTGATGCCTTTCGACTTTAGATTAGATTCAATGTGGAAGCCACGCATTGAGATGGATGAGGGGCCTGGAAATATAAATGATAATTCAATAAATATGGTAATACAAAAATATATATTTAAATGCATTAATATCATATTACCCATGGCGGTACATGTGTTAGTTTTTTCCCTCGAAATCTCTCTCTATTCTATAGACGGTGCAACGCAACATCTTCGGGGACGGACGGCTGCAAGTCCATGTGCTGCGGACGAGGATACACGACGTACACGATCGAGAAGATCGAACGCTGCCAATGCAAGTACTTCTGGTGCTGCTACGTGAAGTGCAAAATGTGCAAGACGTGGATCGACGTCCAGGAGTGCAACTGAGGTGATAAAGTGCGCCCTGGAAATCCGCCTCGCTCTCGAGTGATAAACGATGGAGAAGACGAAGTGCGAATGATGTCCGGAGGGCATGGAATCCCCCCTGGCTCCGGCTAACATACATTCCAGATGTATCAATCAATGTCCTCGTCCCACGAGATGAGAACAATAGAGGAAACCTCGAAAGTACAATACAGCTTTTATATCGCATCGTCCACGAGTGCATTCGGACGTTGATTTTCCTCGGCGAGGAAAGTGCCAAGAGGGGAGGGGGGTAAGAGAGACGACCGAGCGTCAGTTCGTCCCACTGTAACATGGGAATCCGTGTGGAATCCTACCGCATAGCAGCCCAGTCGTCGAAGGCTCATTATGGATGTCGCTCTGCATAGCTTTAATAATAATAAAAACTCCAGCGTTCTGGGCCGTCGAGTTTATAGCCTCCTCAGGTATGAGGCGCATGGGACTCGAGAGTCCTGTTTGGTTCTGTGCCAGCTGCAGGTCAACGTGGTGGGTGGCAGTCTGCATCGTGTCGTGGGTATGATCGCACGAGCGAATCTTTTGGGATGAATTAAAATGCCTGTTTATCGCTTAATTTTTTCTTCCTCTTTCAATCGAGTCGGATTGGTTTCACTCGGAATGGCCGCTCCTTCATGACGGTAGGTCTGGGGACACAGGAAGCCGATATCCCTACAATGTGCCTGATGCATGTCTGCAGCCACGAAGCAACGCTCAAATGATACAGTGGGTTTCTTTCAATCCCCTATCACCTTTAAAATTGGCAAATGCCAATTCAGTGGATTGTATCTTCTTAGCGCCCATGGAATTTTCAGGGCAATCGAGGTAGTACGGGTTGAAAATAAAAAAAATACTCACCGTGCACCTTACACAACCACACGAAACCGCTGAAACCGCTGAAAGTTCGACTTACAATCAGTTCTAGGTTGGCTTAAAACATGTCTTTGCACACGGTTACCATCTACTTTCACCTTTCCGGATGTCACCATTAATAATTCTCAATTGAATTTTTCTTCAAATCAAACGAAGTTTCACGTTCTCCACCAATAACCCAGTTTTCAGTTTCCACTTAAAATTACGCTGTGAATCAGCAACTTTTTCGTACAGGAAATTGGAAAGAAGCCCTTCGAACTCCATACACGAACGAAGACGAATTCGCTCACGTGTTTCCTCATAGAGAAATGCGTTAAATCTTTTTTTTTTACTCGTCGTGGAAGCCGTCTTCGGCTGCGAAGGAGAAAATTTCTCTTCACAGAGTCGAGATGACGAAACGACTTCAGCGTTGGGCAACAAAATAAAAGGGAACTCCTGCATCATCGTAGGGGACGGGATGAGTGAAAAGAGAGAAACGCTCTTACCGCAGGTATTCTTCTCAGGTTTTAGGAGTCGATTGTTGTCGAAAGGAAACAAAAGACTCGGTTCCGCCTCCTTATATATCACGGTGGAAAACAAGAAACCCGAAATTACGGGCCATTAATTACGGGGACATGACTCATAGCGTTCCCGAATGCTCGGTTTCCCCCCTCGAAACTCCATCATTTATGGGGGGGATCCGGAATCCTCACTCCCCACCCACCGCCCACTCGTCTCCTCCCCTCACTTAGGGGGGAAAAATTCCTTCGTGGATTAGAGGCGATCGCCACGAAAAGCAATTTCTTCTGGAAACTCCTAATAACTGTGTTATCGAAGGCGAGCAACCGTACGGCTCCGGGTGTGCATAAATCCGTTTCTTTCAACCTCGAGAAGACGAAAACTCTCGTCGATAAGGCAGACTTCTGTAGAAGAGGTTCTTCGAGAACATTTTCCGTCCAATTCTGGCTTCTACCAAAAGATATTTTATGCGAGATCGAAATCGCTCAAGAAATTTTTCCCCAAAGCCAATTTGCAGCGTAAAGAATTTTCATGCAATTATTTTAAGAGCAAGTTTTCGTCTGCAAGTAAATATCAATAAATTGCACTTATAATCTTGCATCGACAATGAAATTGACTAATGACTCCACAGATCGATGCCCTCCGGTCGTTCCCAAGAACATCAGCGAGACCGTACACGGGATTAGGCAGATGAGTTCCCATCCCGAAGTCGCAATTTCACTCGTGTTCGTGGGATCGAACATCGAGCTTTCGTCATCTCGAGGTTCGACGAAAACGATGAAATTAAATTTTACCTGCACCACATGGAGTCCAGATGGAAAATTTCCCCTCTCAGACCGCACGAAAGCGTTTCGACCTTGGACCGCACCTCGCAGTGACCGTGACGAAACCGCGGACCGTCGCGGCGATCACCCCGTCAGGCGAACTGCCAAGTCCCGGGTGAAAGGGAATGGATCCGTCAAGGACCGCCGGAGAATCGTACGATCCGAACGAAAGGACATTCGCGGATTACCTCAAAGATTAAAAGGATCCCAAGGATTAGGTCGTACGAAATCCTGCAGCATCCAAATGATTATTTTTCTGCAAGGCTTCCAGGAAATTCCGCAAGATGAGTCGAAACTTCGTTCATCCGCTCGCGGCGATCGCGGGATCGCACGAGAACGCCGCGAGCGCCTGGAACCCGGCTGCGTCGCGGGGCGAATGGATTCCTCGGAGTCCTCAGAGCTCTGAGGACTCTGGAATCCATTCCAGGACTCCGGAATCCGGAGAGAAGAGACTCTTCAGACACGCAGCAGCTCAAAGAAAAAAAAAAATGGTCTGAAGGGTTCCTCGACGCCCCGTTCAAAACGACCGGAACGGAATCGGACCCCGGCAAGCCTTCGAGTTCACATCTAATAATTAATCAATAACATAATAATAATTAATAACATAATTTCCCTCGATGAAACGAGTCACGAAATCGACTGGAAAATGGCGACGCATTTTGTCTCTTGCAGTCGGCTTCGCTTTCGTCTCTGGAAGCAACTACGAAAAGTTCTCAGAAAAGCGACGGAAAGAGTTCTCATCGCTTTTTCACCCTGGAACTGCAGAAATACTTCATTTTAATGTTACAGCTCGTTCAAGGTTAGGGTTGGGTCGTCGACAGTCGTTTCACCAGTCGTTTCGACAGTCGTTTCGACAGTCGTTTCGACAGTCGTTTCAACAGCACTCCTTTCTGATACGCCTACCGCTCTGAAGATAAACATATTTGGGGCATCTGCCGTCTCGTTACTCCTGCGATCACATTTCTATTTTCATCCCATTTCTCTTTTCATCCGCGAAGGCGCGTGATCCGTCGTGAAAGCGATTCGCTGAAAGGGTTGGGATCCCTTCTGAGCCTTCAGCCTTTCACGCGTTCGAATAGCCGGCAAGAGAAGAAATCCTTCTACAGCCATTCAAGTACGGTTGCTTATTTATTTTTTTATGTATATTTCGAATGTATATTGATATTTATGTATATTGATATGAACTCGCTAAAAGCGTGGACGAGATGCTGGGGAAGGCTGGCGCAATGCCATCTGGTGATGACTCAATAAAACGATATTATGTATTATTTATTGCATAGAATAATATAATTTGATTGCGGTCGGATCGAAATGATTGCGAGTGTTGTTGCCATTTCGCGTCGGTTTGTGTCGGCCTTTACGACTTCACGACTTTACGACACGACTCGAACCGGTTCCTGGCCGTCCTGCCGCTACCACCGCTGTTGCCACCGCTGTTGCACAACGTTACCGACTCCCTTAATGATGAAAAATGCCTGGTCGAGGTCCCTCGTTAAGCGAATGCTTAAAGCTTTAAGCTTAAGCATTTAAAGACGGTACATTTTGCCTTTTCGGCCGGTTTCTCTCGACCCTTTTTTTTCGATCCCGTCGAGTCGATTTTCGTCTTGGGCCTCCAAAATCGAAGAGGATCTTCAAAATTGAACTCTATCGATGCGATCGCGTTATTCTCTTGCGTTATTCTCGTTATCGGCGAAGGCGGATCCTGCCGAGAAGTTTTCTCATGCGTGTATTAAGTATTAAGCAAAGTATATACGTGTATTATGTATTAAGCGTTGGGAGATACTCTCCGCGTTTGCGTTCCGAAGCCAACCCTCGCCAAAATCTCATCGTTTCGCAAAACGCGGAACTTCGTTCGGGAAGTCGATGAAGCGTTTTTCCGACGAAAAGTTGGCGGCCGAGCTGCCCTATGTCGACGCGAACGCACTTGCGCTCCGTCGGCGAACGTACGGTTTTCGCGAGGCCTCGAACACGGACGCAAAGAGAGAAACGGCAGTCGGACGTGGCCGAGGGGGAGTCGCAAATGATCCTCACTTTCACGTTTACGATCGCTCGCCTCGTTCGGTTGCAGATGTTGCCACGGCCGGCCTTAGGCATGGTCCACGTGTGACCCCGCACAAGGCGCAAAATTCACCAGTGGTGTCAAAAGGTACCTGAATAAATGAAGCAATAATGGATGCCACCCTCCGTTTTACTTCAGAAAGTGAAAATGCCTTCCATTTTCGGACGCTAGGGATTTACCTTTCGCCCTTCTGAGGGAGGGGGAGGGGGGGGGGGAAGTTGGGAGTCTCTTTGCACAAATGCCGAAATAGCAAGGAACAGAGGCGAAATAGCGAGGAACGGTGATCTGGAAACCGTCGAAAGAATATCGAAATGCGCGGCGAGGGTCTTCCTCCGAGTCCTGAGTATCCGTCGCACGATCTCCAAGTTTTCTCGGTCGAGACTCCATGCTTTCTCCATGCTTTCTCGATGCTTTTTCTCTATGCTTTCCGAGACGTTTCGCCGAATGCTCGCAAGACCGACTCGGCCCGGAATGGGTCTGGCACGGGGTCGGATCTCTATGAGAAACATCTGCTCGTTTCCGGTGCTCCGGTGCTTATCCCCGTGCGAAGTGTCACTCTCGGAAACGATCGCTGGCGGTACCGCAACCTCCTGACCGAGTTTCTCCAAGAGAATCGCTCGGATCCCTTCGCGACCGGTCGCTTTTCCCACTTCGTATTCCTCTGCAAAGAATTATTATCAGGATTATCAAGATGATCGTTGGGTCCGTGCGGAGGTGATCGTGGCCACTCCCACTCGTGAAAGCTCGAGCCAAGAAATAACTCAATATCTCAACTGCACCTCTATTTTTCTTCGCAGCTGACTTTTAGGGTCAGATCGAATGTCGACTCGAATGCCGACTCGAATGCCGATAAGATATTATCATAAGCGTAAATCGTTAGCCCCTTCTCTCGTTCCTGCTTCGCTGACGTAATTTTCCTTCGGAATGGCCTCGTAACGACCCCATATTCTTGGTACACCGCTCGATTGTCCGTAAACAAATCCGGTTTCTGCTTCTTATGCCTCATCCGGGACTTAACGTCGCGTGTAAACCAGACCGGCTGTCTAAACAATCTTTCACTTATTACGGATAAAAGTCTCCATAAAACTGAAAATGATGACCTGGAACGCAGGATGGCTCAGTTTTTAGGACGCCCATTTGAAGACGTAGCGGGGAGACGATGGACGCACGGAGCTGTTTCTTCCGGGACGCGAACGGCAGAGGATGAAGACGGAACCAAGTGGTTCGGGGTGGGGGTACTAGGGGGCGACACGATAGTTGTTCAACATGGCCGCCGCCACTGTCGATAGAGACTGCTTTCGGGCGTGGCATTCGCAACGGCAATCCGGAGCATCTCTTGCAGACGATGAAGAGGCACAGGTGGATCGGTGGCTCCATAGACAGCAAGTTGCCTGTTGCTGAGTGAAGTCACGCCTATCTTGCCCTTATAGCCTAATTTCGCCGTTTTCAGCATTCTTTTAACAACGGCACCCTCTTTGGGCAGCGAGATGTCGGCTGCACCCCTGTACATCTACTGTGCACCACAATGTAGGCCTATCTAAAAATTAGAAAAAGCGGAACCTCTGAATTCATTTGCGATAAGTTTATTTTGAACTGTCAGAGCTAAAGATCATTTAAAGATCATTTGAAACGCTTCATTCTTTCTTCGTTTCACTTCTCTGCGATACCTGTGCCTGCCTCTGGTTCCACAGAAAAACTAGATACGGCTACAAATCTCCAGTGGCCCCCCCCCCGAAAGTCATTCTTAATACTTAGATGAGACCTGAAATTGCTTTTCTTTTATCCTTAGAGTAAAAGTAGCAGGGCTGGCCTTAGGCATGTGCCACATTTGGCCCCTCGCAGGATGCAAATTCACCAGGGGCGCCAAAACGTGACTGAATGCATTAAGCAACAATGGATGTCACTCTCAGTTTTACTTGAGAATGTGGAAATGCCTTCCTTTTCGGCGTCATTTTGGACGCTAGGGATTGACCCAGCGGGCTGGGCCGGGGCGGGGGGGGGGGGGGGGGGGGGGGGGGGGGGGGGGGGGGGGGGGGGTCGCGTTGGGAGTCTCTTCGCAAAGGGCTCCGGCTAGAAGAAACTGGATATTCATCGCAGCAATAACATCGCTCTTGATAGATCCCCTTTTAATAAAAAAAAGTGCATACCGTGAACACACAACATGAGTCGATTTTTTAAATTCTAAATCGATTCGTACTGCGTACTCTTCGTACGCAATTTTAAGAGAGCAGTTTGAAGTAAGAAGTCTCGTACTTGACGCAATGGACTGTGGTCGGCCTCTCGGCAGACAGGTTGAGAACCGCTGCCCGATGCCCCAATGCAATTGAGTACAAGGTTCCAACAGAGCACTCGGGGATCGACGTTCCGAATCATGCGACTTCGTTCTCATCCTGACGCATAATTCATGTTCTCTTCCGTGTCGATCTAGCAACGTTCCCGACCGATCGAGATCCGACACGAATCTCCCTAGACTTTCGATACTTGCTTTCGCGTAGTCTCTCGTCGGAGTTCCGTCCTTTTCGGATCCCACGGGGTTAGACAAAGATCTGTAACCGGTGATCAATCGCGAACTTTTACTTGATGCGCCAAACGGCCATCAGTTTGTGAAACTAAATGCAATACTTTCTGGTGGATTCTCCTCTGGGCTCCATTCGGAGACTCGGAGGGCATCCAGCAACTTCCCTTTCAGCAGGGCAAGGACCGATTAACATTCGGACAAATTAAAATGTCCAAAGCGTAACCCCTTCCGCACCTTTTCGCTGCTCAAACAAAAGCGATGTGATCTCGAGGAGTATTCAGAGGCCTATGGGAGATTCCATATTGTTCTATGGACGTTCAAATATCACAGAACCGAGACGAGGAAGATTCTCCCTGATGCAGACGTTCGAGTCGCGCATTGCACATAAAATCACTTCCCAACCCCCTTCGTCCCGACCCTTTTCTCTTCGCAAAGCGATGAATCCCTGAATTGCAAAATCCTCATCCATTATCTGAGAATTCCCTCTTTAAAAATCGTATCTGATTCCCAGTGCCCTCCAAGCAACTCATCCATTTTATTGCGCAACCTGCAAGCATTCGTGTAGAAACACTCCAGCCAACAGTTAACCTTTCTTCTCTTGATGCAAGTACGTAGAGGTCAGTGGCGCAACCAAGAGGGTTCAGAGAGATAGAAGCCCCCCAAACGTCTGAAAACTGCAACCGAGGAAGGTGAAGGTTAAAAGGCTGTGAACTTCGAAAGGCTCCACCCCCCACTTCTCGAACGAAGGTGCAATACAAGGAGGGGGGGGGAGGGGTCATCTATGATTTCATCTCACTATCCATCATATACAACCATCTATCATATAGTGAACGATTGTCGAACCAGAGCATTGAAACAAGACATAAACTACATCCACACGGCAGCCCCAGAAGCAATCGAATTAACCGAGACATTGGAAACACGCAATGCAAAAAAGATCTCAACTATGATTTTAGCATTGACATCCTGGATTCAGTCCACTCCCTACTCTCCTTTGTACCTCCAAGACTTTCTCCTGATTGCAGCAGAAGTCCCCCCCCCCCCCTCCCTCCCCTCAAATTTGAGTCTGGTTGCGCCACTGGTAGAAGCATAGAGCTATTGGAAGTGGCTGTCCCGACCCCGAGCCCCTAGACATATCGGACTTCGCATCGCTCGAAAGCCTCCCGGGTATCTTAAACACAGCCCCCCCCCCCGCGATACAGATCTTCGCCAGCCTATCGTTTGCTCGTAGTAATCCATGCCATCCCTCCCCATCCAATCGGTTTTGAATCGCACTCGCACGATCCTTAGGGTAAGTTCACAAAGCATGAGGGCGGCATGGTATGGCACAAATTCTTGTGTATCATCGATCCCGCTCGATTCTGCATGGATGCTCTTATGCCGTGCTATGTCGTTGGTGTGAACTTACCTTTTTCTCCAGATCTAACGACACACGTCCTAACCGTCTGCATGAGCTTCCCCAACGATGAGCTCAGGGTCACATTTAGGTGTATCATTGATCCCAGCATGCCGACATAGAATTGAAATGATATTTGTTAGTTGCCCTTATGAAGGTCGTTACCACGGCATTTCTCGCCACCATCCCGATTTAGCGTAATTTCCGTTCGTGAACTTCTATCGTCTCGAAGAAATCATATTACCGGCCATTCTCCATCAAGGAATGAACCTTCCAGGCTTCTATCTCGGAAGGCAGGCATCGTCAACGTCAGGCGGATCGCTTCATCTTGAAGCATGGTTTCCTGCGAGTAACCGTGAAGGTTGCCCCTGGCTTAATATCCTTAAATTCTCCCCCGGGGAATCGCTGCAGCATGACAGCTACTTCCGTCTCTTCGAACGCATTTCTCCAACTTCTGGGATCGAGAAAATTCGTGCGTGCATCGAGCGATAAAAACAGACGAATTGGAGCGGAAAACGTCGGCGCATGTTTTTACCGGCCGAAGAGCCAACGGGGACTTATGTAATCATGTGCCTTCATCCCATCATCTACAAAATCACTGAGGTACTGTATAATTTTTAGGGATTTAAATTGGGAAAACGAGATGGTGGAGGTTTTATTGTCACCAATAAAACGTAATATGAAGTGTTCATGATGAGAAATACCCTTGAGTCATAAAGAAGCCTTCTCTCGTGAGCGGCGATTTCCTTTATGATCATGATACGGACAGGGGAGAAAGGAGAGAGAGAGGGAGAAAGAGGGAGAGAGGGAGGGAGAGAGATGGAAAGGGAATAAATAGCTGAGAGCGATGATGCTCCGAGGGCACGACGATAAATTGAGTCATAAAAGCCTCGGATGATTTCATTCAAATCACACCTCGCATTCATCATCATCTTTATAATCTCGATCCACCGGGTGTTCAAAATTCCCGTCCTCCCTCGGCTTTCCGGCCGTGAAAAACTCCTCGGACGATCGATGTTGGCCGTCCCAGTGAGGAGATGATGATAGTGATTCTCACGTGCTAAGGGGAAGGGCCTCGCCTAAAGGTGATTCTAATGGACAGACTCTGATCATAGCCTCTTCTTGATTGTACGGCATAATTAAGTCGATTAAAGGAGACCGATCCCCGGCTCGAATCCCCTCCGGGCCAGAACTGTTACGCCGAGGTGCGAACTTCTTTCTATGCCTCGGGACATCTTTTTTTTTTCTTTTTTTTTTTTTTGCAGGGTTCTACATGCACGCAAGGGAGTTTTTCTTCCCGATAAATGCACATGTCGCTTCGGTGCTGATGAAGTTCGCCCGCAGGCCAAAGATGAGATTTATCTCTTTTCGATATGTCTTCTCTCGCATTACGCTCACGGCGCAAAATGATCTGAACCACAACCCGGAATGAGACAACGAACAGAGGTGTCCTCTCATGAAGCATGATCTCTCGAAACGATTGGACATTTGGGTTGCAAATTGGCGCAAAATAAATGCTTTGTGCGAGTCTGCTTTTGAGACTCAATTACGCCGTCGTCCACCTTGCTTTTCTAAACTCATGGTGAACGCACGCGTCACCGTCGTGTGCCAAAACGTGGACGTGGAGGATTGTAAAACAGGTGCGAAGATAAGTTAAGGTGGAGAGAATGAACCTGCATTTCAAAAGCCTATTCTCTTATCGGTCGGAGTCTGCCTTCAGAGGAACCGAGTAGCAAAATGGACATAAAACCGATGGAGAATATTTCGCTGAACACGAAGAAGGCGCTTAATATCTCGAGTTGAGGACGCTTCAACTTTCTGAACGGAGGCAGAAAGGCACTCATCGCTGCCTTTCCCGATGGCATGCTCCACTAATTGCGAGATGGTTCGAATTGGGAGAAGTTACGACTGCCGTGAACGGTTCGTGGAGAAAATGTTCAATTCTATAAAAACCTAACCGACAGAGTTCACGGAATTTGTCGGGGATTCTCGGAGAGACGGAAACGCCGTCTCTACGGAGTGCCTCGAACTACTGATTCTCGGGGGACTACATAGAAGTAGCGTCTCCCCTCTCCACAGAGACACAAAGGAAACGTTTGCGACCATCCCACCAGAGTTGAAGGACTCGCGGAAAGGCTGAAGGAATGACTGAGGGCTCCTCGGGCATTTCTCACGATAGATGCGCGCTTGGAAATATTTTTAGTTGCAAGTGAAAGATGATAGGTGAAAAATTTTTTTTTGGTGAACTCGATGAAGATGTGGGCTATTATTATCTTGCATCGAACCCTTCAATTATCCCAAAAATTTGCACAGGATCGCTTGCAATTTGCACAGAATATTGCATTGCAAATAATTCCTGGTGTTTAGTTCCTAGTTTGAAACAAGTTCAGCACCGAAAATATGGAAATGTTCATCGGCTCGTTCATTCAGAAATACAATCCTACTGCAACCCCACGCAAACGACTAGAAGCAGAGGCGTTGATTGAATTACAGTTTCAATGCCGTTTGCGATGTGAATGGTTTTTCTTAGTGCTGTCAGTCTTTGGCGGGATCGAATACAAATTTTCTCGATATGTTTCTGCTGCTAACTTTCGTCTTAGAAAAGGTTTCCTTTCGTGATTCTCAAGTATGTTCTATTTAGATGGCCGAGGTCTGGGAAATTCTCTCTAGATTTCCAGAAGCTTAGATCACATCCATCAGGTCATTTTTTTTTTTCTCATGAAGGAGAGAGGAAAACTGTGCCCGAGGTCTTCTGTTTGACCGGACCATCGCCCGACGTACATCAAGGTAGAAATGAACCATAGACCAATGGTTCTCAACCTTTTCGATCCCACGGCCCACCTTAACGACTGAAAAGTGATCCAAGGCTTAATTTTTGTTCGTCTATCTGGTAACTGTTATTTTAAAACTTAAGGATTCTTGTTGCGGCCCACCCGCGGCACCTCCACGGCCCATCGGTGGACCGCGGCCCACCGATCGAGAACCACTACCATAGACGACAGTCGATTTCAGTTCTGTAAGGTGAAAGGAGTCCATGGATTCCTCCTCCCTCGTTCGCGATAAGTGCACCTGTCCTTCCATCACGCTTGCAGTGCTGAATGTTGACACCATAATGATCCGTTTCTACGGCGTTTAAAAAGTCCGGTCAAAATGGAAACCTTGGAAATGGTTTTCCGCACGGAATCACACGGGAAAGGATATTTTAAGTCGGCGCACCGTGAGGCGTTAAGCATATGACCGACACCATCCCTCCTCCGGCTAGCTGGAGCTTATTATAGAATTGATATCATTTAGGGTGGATTTTTGAACAGAGCATTATCCGATAATGCAGCTTTATTTCGGAGAAAATGCATTATAAATCTTGATATCATTTAGGGTGGATTTTTGAACAGAGCATTATCCGATAGTGCAGCTTTATTTCGGAGAAAATGCATTATAAATCCGGTAAATAAAGCTGCATTATCGGATAGTGCTCTGTTCAAAAATCCACCCTTAGGCTTTGAATCCTCTCTTCCTCCACCCGGAATTTCGGCCTCACGATTCTCGAAAACGAAGCGAGCCAGAAATTGTGATTTCAATCATGCGATGAATCACGCAATCGGCAGCGCCGAAGCGGAGGAAAGGTCGGTGCGGACGGTCGTTCGGACCCTCCAGGCAAGGGATGTCCTCGGAGGATATCCTTGATGTGACCTTGTCCTTGGAGGATATCCCCGATGGGGCCTCGTCCTTGCCTCATGGCCCAGCCTTGCTTCGGTCTATTCTCGTCTCGGGCTAATCAAACGGTCGAAGAGGGCGGTCGGGTTGCTTCTCGAGAGAACAAAGCGAACATTATTTGACTGATGACTCCTTTTCTTTTCCCGTCCTTCTCGGAGAGTCCTGTGACCGTGACCCGATTTATATCAAGGCGCTGAAACCAGACACCACTGCCAGCAGACGACGCCCCTCGTACATACCAGACCATTACGAGCAGACTACGCTTCGTGTCCACCAATCCAGAAAGATCACGAGGAGGCGAGTTGACAATTCTTTTTTGATTACCTTGCTTTGTTCGTGTTTTCCCTCCAAGTTGGAAAAAATGTAAGTAATGTGCACCTACACTGCTTTCGGATTGAATTCACAACCCCCCCATATTGGAGGACAGAGAAAGCACAAATTCCAGAGGATCCGTGAAACCTCTCATATGGAAGATGTCACTACCTGCAACCGATGGAAGAGCTCTATGGGGGGTGGTTATGAATTCAATCCGATAACAGTACACTGTAAGTATACAGAATCAAATCATGGGTGAGAGCAACGTCTTTGAGGTGCCAGAAAATCCGTGGCACCACTTGGACTTGTGGCCCATTCCTATCGAGGTTGGTTATTGTGTGAAGAGCCACTCCCTCACATGCTGACCCAGACTGGTGAGCCCCGGCCGAGGCCCCCTTTCTGGGATTCATCCCCAGCAAATGACTTGATTCATTCGCTGAATCTAAGCGCTGTTCGATGGGAGATTGCTTAGTTGCCCTAAAATTTAATGCTTATTGCGCCTCAACACCTTCACGAGTGAAATAATTTTTCCTCGCTTTTTGATGTCCGCCTTCGAAAATAGTCCACTCGCCCTTTCCCCCTTGCAGTCTGCACCTCACGACCCCCCCTTTTTTCACATCTTTAAAAGATTTGAAACTCCATATTGCTAAATAAAATGTTATTGTTTGGCAAAGTCAATTCCTGAACAAATTGAGCCCCAAACTCCAACTTTCAATATCCTGTCTTCCACAACCTTTCTCTCGTACGCAGGAAAGAGATGAACCCAACCAAATATCTAATTCATTAATCTGGGAAGGCCATGAATGATTTTTGAGGCTCATCAATGACGGCTCGCAATCGATGAAGCTCCTCAAAATTCACATGGCCAACTGCCAGCTGTGGAGTTATATCACTGATATTAATATACTTTTTTGTATCTGCTTATAATATTAATATTTCAACGCCAGTCGATCAGCTATGATAGGCAGTCGAGTCCTGCATTTCTCTGATAAATAAAGACGATACTGGGATACTTTCACAGATGCTATTAGGAAATTCGCCCCAAGAAACCGTTCGCATGCGATCGTCATTTTAAGGCTTTGATCGCCAGAAATATTTCAGTTTCGTCTGTAATGAGCTAGGTGAAATTCTCTCCCGAAAATAAATTCTTTTAGAACCATGTAATATCTGCAAATGCAAACTCTAGACACTGATATATCAGGCTGGAACAGGAGGAGGAACGGCCAGCAAAACTTGAGGGACTGTGGGACTATAACGACTTGCTGATGGCATGAAAATTGCAAGAAAGGAGAAAAAATGGGAACCATTTGGCAATGTCTATAAACGAAGACTTAAATGCTTTCCCATGCAATTAGGACGAGAAGAGGAAACCATTAAATAAACGTGTATTAATCAAAAGCTTACAGTATATATAGGACTTGCCTACTGCAATTTTTATAACTGTCAAGTTCGCAATTCAGAAAGGCAATATTGATTAAACTTTCACGAATGAATCATAGGAGCACTGCACTCTAGCTTAAACTTGCTTGTCACTGAAGGCATTCCCCAAATCATCCATGCAATAATTTCTGCTAGTTGTACTTCAACCCACCCACAACAAATTTGCTGAAGGCACTATTACATGCCATTGATAGCAAATGTAAACGAGAAAATGCGTCTTGAAATGAAGACAACGCCATGGAAAGGGTTAAAAAAAAATTGTATATTCCATTAAGAGAACGCAAGATGGCGGGAAGACAGATATGAACCACGGTACACCGATCACAAAGCAAAACGTAAGGCGTCTATGCGAGAAGATTCGCGGTGTCCATGCACCAGAGCCAGGGCTGCCCAGAGTTTTCCAGAGGCCCGGGGCAAAATTAAATCGGAAGCCTTTTGAGGCCCTTTGGTGCCCCTTGGGACGCGAGGCCCGGGGCAGATTGTCCCCGATGCTCCAACCCCCCCTCCTCCACCTCTGGGTGGCCCTGACCAGAGCCTCTGCTACATCATGACACAGTTCATGAGAACATGCCTTAGCGCTCAACAGTTTGAATTCCGTGGTTGGTTAGAAACCATCAGTTTCGCTTCCTCCACCAACAGGAAAACATGCACTACTTCTTACACGAGACTCATCGCCATTCCCCTAGTATGACGTGCTTTACCGTCGAGGTATAAAGCGGGAAATCGTAGTCCCATACTTCTCAGCAGGATTTTGGTCTGATGGAGAAAACCTAAAAGGGGAGGAGAGATAACTAATTGATGTGCATGGGGATACGGTATTTATTCTTACTCATGGCGGGGCATGCAGCTTTCTCAAAAAGCTGGAAGATTTGTCCGAATAGCGTGGACTTTGGGTTTAGGGATTGCGTTACCTAGTCCAGCAGTACTTTTTATGTTAGCTCCTGAATTCAAAATTTTTTTTTTTTGCTAAAAAGAATGTTAAGGAACTGTTACTGGACGCAGCAACAATGGCAAGACAAGTTACTATTCAATATTGGAAAATTTCTTTGCAACCTGCCCTGAATGACAAAATGCATTCTATCCGGATAAAAGAACCTGTTCAGTCTTATTTCGGGAAGGCAAACACAATTTACAAAATGATCGGCAGACGCTATATTTTCACTAACCTAAGTTGACATTTCGGATAGTTTGTATCAAGATAGACAAGACAAACAGAAACAGCATAATACCAGTTCTTTATTCTTCATCATCCTGGCAATCAATACCTGAATCCATGAACAGCAAAACAGCCATGTTAGACAAAAATCATTAAGTCATGCAGAGATGGAGACAGAAATATCACAGGTAAAACATATCCCCTACAGTCTACAGCATTTTTCTGCAGAAAAGATTCTCTTTTAAATATCAGCTGCACTACTTTGAAGAGTATCTTGGTATTCAATGCCAGTGGTTCATCTGCTTTCCTTCACATGTCTACACCTATCGAAATTTGGGTTTCCCACTCCATTGAATGTATATTAAATAATTTATAATAAAAAAATCAAATGCCCTCAATTGTGGGCACTGGGACTGTAGAGGAAATGAAACATGAATTGAAGACACAACAGAACCATATGAAGAATGAAAAGCACTCTTCATGACAAACTTTCCAAAGCGACAGCCTTTCCACACAGACCTTCTACAATATCTCCATCTGGGAAGACAAAATCCAGAGGGGAACTTGGTGCTTCAAGGAGATTCTCATTGCTTGCCTTCAGTGCCTCATATTCCCACACTTGTAGATGTCTACTTTTCCCTTGCACTGCCAAGACATGAAGTGCTGCTGTCTTGGGGAGATGTAAGAGGTCTTCTGAGGACAATAGGATAAACTTTGTGTCACCTAGAAATTCCTGAGACTTGAAAATGAGCATTTCTTGAGATACATGTCCAGTGCAACCAAGAATGAGGGCCCAATGTGCCTTTTTCCCTCTCTTCAAGCATGGAGCATGGTTTCCATCTGCATCATATCTGACCTCAAAAATTCAGGAATATATGCACTTTTCTCTATTAGTACATTTCAATAATGCAACACATATGAACAACTGTTTCAAACAGTTGTATGACTATGGAAGAGTAGGACTAAAGCACAGACCATAATTTCAGTGGAATAGGTGTTTCTCTTAAATCTGTCAAATTTTTCAAGATCGATGTTGATGCTACCATTAAAAGATGCTCCAAGAAACTGAAGCTATTTCTCTTGAAAAGACCACAAGACTTCATTATTTCTTGAGGGTAGCATTCTAAAAATCAGCTGATTGTTAGTCTCCATGAAGTGTATGGCAGAGTCATGGTCATGTACTGATTTCAAGATCACATCTTATAATGATGTGCTCAAGAAAAAAACCTTTTCCTTTCAAGGGGGTTTTTGTCATTCCCTCAATGAATGGGGATTACTGCCAGTCAGAGAGTGAAACTCCTTCCTAATTCTGGGAGACCCTGATGCTCTTCTTAAAAGTGAAGAACAAGATTATGCACAACAATGCATCATCTATACAAACAGCAAGAAACGCAGAATCATAATTGTTTTTTTTTTTTTACAGCACTATAGAAAAAACCAATTGGCTTTGATATTTTAAGACCAGAGTATCTACATTACACTGGGAAGATGGAGTTTCTTCTATTCTTAATACCTTCATAGCAATGCAAAATTTACCACCAAAAACTCCTATGTCCAAAAATTGAGATGTTTGTCATAGTGGTACAGAGAAAACATGAATCCTTCCAACAGTCCCTCCTTATTACAACCATTTCCTTTCTTCATATATCACAAACATTCTAAGGCCACTGGCTTTGCATATAGATGTTTATGTCTGTTGGGGGGATGTTCTGGAGTCAATGTCATAAGAAGCCTATTTTCTGAACATCCCCCCAGTAAAAAATCAGCAGTAATTGAACCTTGAATTTATTGACTTCCTTTGCAAGGGGCCCATAGGTAAAAGAAAATTGTATGATTCTAATTATCTCCATCTTGGTGCATGGAGTAGCTCATGTCAACTTCCCTGTTTTGCTAGAAGAAAGGATACGGGACAAGAACTGGACAGCCTTGGCTGAGGTAGTAGAAAAGCAGGTCTCTATCACTCAGTGGAAAGACAGTAGAGCTGATGTCAGAGAAGACTCTTGATGCCAGAGTAGCTAGGGCAGAAGCTGAAAACATTTCTCCATATCTTGTTATTCCCAATGCTTTCCCACATTTCATCACTTCATCCACTTTCACAGGCTGTCTGAATAATTGCCCAGCCATACATAAAGCCACAATTCCACACCTATGAAAATAATTAATTTTATACTATCAAGTATTTTTCCTCTCACATCCACTGATATCATTCAAACATGGGATAGATGATATTCATAACCAGATTATGCATTTAATTAATTGCTGATGGAATTTAACTGAACTGGAAAAAACTTCCCTAAAATCTAACAGAAATAGATCAAGCAGCAATGGGTTATCCAGTGGATGTTCTCTGGATATCTAAAAGGTGGATTTCAAACTGTACTTTACTTGAAAATAATCAACATTTTATGTGACTGTCTGCTGTGTGTTTCATCTTTATATAAAGCAAGGAAGACATGATAATGAAAGAAAAAGGCATGTCTCACTGTGGGCCATCTTGTATGAGAGGAGAGATGATGTTTGAGTTGAAGTACACATAGCCATGTGTGATCGCCTCCCTCTGTGAGAGTTGATGCAGGGTTTGACAGATAGCATCAACATCAATCACAGCTGCTTCTTCTCTAGCAGCTTCCAAGGAGATTGATTTAGAAACACACTTTGCAAGAGCACAACATGATGGAATAGGGGGAGGGGGAGGGGGAGGGGGAGGTGGTGGTAATGAAGGATCAGGTGCAAACTCAGGTGTCATAACTGGGTAGCATTAAAGCATCCATGCAATCAAACCTGTCCTGACATCAGAGGAAGATATCTGGAAGAATTAGGTCTGGTTTACCAGTGTTACACCTTTGTAGCCCATTTCATGAAATAGGGTAAGAGCATTTGGGCCAATAGGTTAAAAAATCAAAAAGGTATTTTCAGTATGATTCTTGCAACTCAAAGGCCTGGGAGACTCAGGGATATCCTGAACTTGCAGGTTAGACAATATGGCACCTAAATTGACTGGTAAGGAAGATGGAACATTTTTCAAAGAGGAAGTTGTGAAGTGAATGTTCATGGGACAGATATTCATGCCCTTTCATTCACATTGTCCACCCTCTTCAAGCTTGTCTTGTTAAACTGAGGCACCCATCTCACATTTATTTCCCACATATACAACATGCATTCATGCCTTTCCTTATTATGTGACATACTTCTAAGCCTAGGCTAGGAAGAACAGAATATAGCTGATGGTTATGATATGTAAGTGGTATACATATGTTAGGTATTCAGAGCATGCCTACAACTTAGGAATACCTACTGCAGTTGAAAACTATTTGCAAATGAGAGTATTTTTAGCCATAGAAAGCAAAGTTATTTTAAATATAGACCTTAAGATCATTTTGTTGCTCACTGGTGAAGGAAGGAAGTCAAATTTGAACCATGAATCTGCAAAATTCACTGGCTATTTTGAAAAGAGTTTATTTATGAAACTAGCTTAATGCTTGATCATATAGGCCTTGAGCATTAGATATACCAAATAAAGTGCTGGCATCTTGTCATGCCTTTGGTGATCATAAGTGACATTGCTAACAAATAATGCAGTTTAGGAGGTTTGCTTCAAAGGAACAGCTGCCACATGCACAAGGCACTCCACCACTACTGAACTTTTATTGTCATAAAATGTATGAGGGAAGCCAAAGAGATCAAAGCTAAAAAAAGAAAAAAAAAAAAGCTCCCAGATTTTCTAAAATATTCCACATACAAATGAACTCCTGATTTTTATTCACTTTTCACCTTTATAATGACCCTTACCCAGAGCACACTTCTTCCATTAGCTCCACTAGTTTTTGAATAGCAGTAGCAATTCAATCCTTAGGAGTAACTTTCATCCAATGGCTTATGGCAAATGTAAGGTCAGCCTTCAACCCATACATCTGAATCCATGTAGGAAATTTTTAAACTCTGGGAAGAGATGACAGTCAGATGGGATAGTGTCTGAAGCATGATTGTGGTTAAATAGAATGCTTGGAGAAGGCTATGGATAGCCCTGATGGTGACATGGGCTTCATGAGAGTGGGATTGTCCTACTTTTGCAACACAACCTGGGAGAAGGCCACCACTTTTTAATTAGGGCTTTACTTAGATTACTCTTAAATAGTTGGTAACTATTACAGTGCATTAACCCTTTCATGCATGATGTCCACTGTAGTGGTAAGCAAAATTTTTGGTCACAATGATGACTTTTCAGCCATGGCACACATGTATTGAAACTTTTGGTCCAAGCAGTTGACTCAATGGCACGTAATCTATTTGTTATTGCTTTCTAGTGGTGGAACACATGACTACTATGGCAGAGTATCTCCTTGAAAGTTAAACGAGAAAGGGAATATTTTTGTCTTGCTTAAAAAATTCAAGCAAGCAATGTCAAGCAAGTAGTGTCTATTGGCTGAGCTGGTTAAGGCCCAACTTCAGGGCCGAGCTGGGAAATGGGACCTCAAATATCACTTGTAACATCATAAAGCATGTGGCAGCCTCCCAAACAGAAGCATATCTTTCAAGGTAAATGAAGATGCTTCCTTAGCCTTGTGGGAAGATTTTGAGTAATCTTTTTCAGCCTATCAGCACAAAACTAGGCAGCTCTTCATTATTGAAGCTCTTGGTCATTCAGAAACTTCTGATATTATATCATGATAGAAAGAACACATACATACATGCATTTGAACTAATTTAAGATTTTTCATATTGGGAAGTGGGGAAATTCTTTCTTTTCAAGGGGATGCCTATTTTGAATTCAACTTAATTGAAAATAGAGCTGAGGCATGACATATGGTATATGACCTACTAAAAGGCCAGGCAAATCCAAGCCCCAAGTGGCTCCACAAGAGCATGTCACTCATTAAGGACTCAATTCTGATACTCTATCAATAATGACTTCACTATTAACTGTTTATTTTTAAGGACAGTTGCACTACTCAGCTAGGATTTGTTTAGGAGCTTCAGAGAAAAAAATCAGACTGCCTGCACTTATGCAGGAGATTTAAATCCATGCAATGAAGGTTAATGGCTACTCTTAAGTTAAAATTGTTGAAAACACTATACAAGGGTCATTCAAAAAGTAAAGGCAATTTCTCAATATCTTATTAAAGCAGTATCCACCATAGCTGTTGTTTCCTACATGGTATACAACAACAGTACACATGTGCAAGAACCCCATATTTCCATCGCAAAACACTTGTGGCACCAGTAAGGGCCATATTAAGATGGAGACCACACTAACTGTGTGCACCAAAGAAGAGCAGCATGCTGTTGTGAGATTTTTGTTGTCCAAAGGCCCTAATTGGTTGAAATTCACAGAAGAATGTCAGCTAAGTATGGTGACAGTTGTATAACACAGCACAAAGTGTATGTGTGGGCAGAAAGATTTAAAAATGGCCGAACAAGCCTTGTTGACAAAAGTCTATCAGGATGCCTGAATTGCAGCCAAATTGACTGCAATTTGGTCTATTTTAACTTGCCTGTCCTTGTAAACCATCTCTTCCACCTTCATAAAAATGTCAATTATAATTGATGTGATTGGGTGTCCTGATCGACTTTCGTCAACAAGACTTGTTCAGCTATTTTTTTAACTTTCTACCCATTCATATTCTTTGTGCTGCGTCATACAGCTGCCACCATACTTTGCTGACATTCGTATGGATGAATTAGTGTCCATATTAAGATAGGTTTGCAGTATGGGCATTGAACTTGAAATATGAACTGTCCATACTAATCATGAATGTGACAACCCTCTCTTCCACAGAATGTAGCTATCATCAACTGAGGAAACATATTGAGCCAGGTGCCTTCTAGCTTGGCCTATAGACATTCCCTAATGGAAAACGGGGACGGCCTCATATCTAATGGTACAGAGGTGCAGCAAGATAATTCCACCATTGTGCCACCCTATTTGGACCCTTCGGTACCCAGTCACAGAAACATTCCATTTAACTCACCTGTTATTAATGTGGCTGATTTTTCATACAAGCAGGTTTTCTCACATTTAAAGCTCATTCTTTATTGTCAGCCAAGACTTGATTCCACAGGCTGGCCCTACAGGTAAATCCTTAGAATGGAACTAAGTTAATATCATTCTAGTTTTGCTCGATCTATGTAAGCACAAGCTCATCTTCGGGATAGGCCTAGTCTTAACGATTAGAGACAATTTAGGGTTACGGTTAGCATGGAGAGGGGTCTTAGTGAACGGAGAAAGCTGATTTCGTAGCGTTTCAAGTCAGAAGCTCCTCTATTAGGCTCTGGGGGATGAGGATCTTCCACGTGGATGCCACATGACCACTGGAGGCGACCATCGCAAAACAGCTTCTGATCTTCGACTGGCGGGTATCGTCTGCTGCTGCTGCCGAATCATAAATACTAGCATGGTCGGGTGTAAAGAAGCTATGGAAACCGCGAATTTTATCTTTTAGAATTCAAGAAACACTTCGATCATGGAGAAGACAACATTAGTCTGTTTTGCACTGCTACGAGAACGTGTGTGTCGTCCAGCATGTGGCTCGCGAGAATTTTATTTCACTAAGAAATAGTTTCGAAATATATTAGGGACAGCTCAGGGGCAAATGAGAGTCTAGATTGGTAGTTCACTAGGCTCCCGTGGCAGGGGGACCTTTATTTGAAACCAAGTTGAGGCGTCTTTTCTAAGTGTAAGCCCCTCACATGCCCGGGAGATCCTGGAGCATGAGGCACTCCCGTTTCTAGATGTTTCTAGAACAATTAAGAACCCCGGTGATGAAGGCCAAATGTATGTATCCCTGGAGTAAGCGCGAGGGCCATATTGGATCTTTCAAGGTAAATGGGATGAAAACGATATTTTGGCGAATGGTGTAAAAAAAAAATGTTTATGCGGTCAATTGTGTGAAGAAAGGCTCCATGTTGTACTCCAGCTCACAAATTTAATCTCAAATGTGATTCCGAGGATCTTGAGGCTACAATACCCATGAATAGCTAGCTATCTTCCAAAAATGACCCTTCAGCGAGTCATAATCTGACTGACAGTGGTATGAATCATTTTAACCTGATTGACTAGTTACATAATATGCCCTGAATTGCGTATTATTTAATATACTCTTATACATTTCATCTGGTGAGTGGAGAGACGTGAAGAAGGACATCCAGCGTAACATATTTTGTGGTTCTTTTGAAAATGCCTTCAACGGTCACTTTTCCCATCAGTAGTGAAACGTCAACATTTTTCCTTTTCTCTTTCTGCCTCTCAAGTATTTATTCAAATGATTCTGATCGGACTAAAAAAAAAAAGCGAGTGTTCAATACTGACCGAAAATCCGGAATCCATGTTAGGCAGGTTTCTTCTTGGCCCAAGATCGAGATGACTCTGATAATTCCTCGTAGATTACATGTTTCTAAAGTTGCACCTATAGACGCAGCTATACTTCGGCCGGGCCCTTTCCCCCAACGCAATTTCCCCTTTTCTGGCTCAATTCTTGTTCCTTCGATGGGGGTCTGACGTAGAACCGGCGAGATTTGATACTTGATCAAGACCGAATTTTGCTTGATTGAGCATTAGCAGTACTACCGACGAGTGCCTGGCCAAAATGGTCGCCTTGGATGCGGCTTCTGAATAATTCTGTCACTCTGGCACTATTGGCTACTGCAGCAGAAAGTACACCCTGAAACAATCCAAGGTAATACACGGTGCAAGTAGAGAATTCTTCCTGTCCTTTATCGCATGGTACCTCTTTGGCGTCACTTATTCGAGGGAATTGATATTTTGTGGATCCGCACTGGAAACCTGATAAGATCATGCAGGGAAGGTAGGCAGCCCATTTTCACATTTTGCCTACGCACAGAAAATTCAGTGCCTCAGTTTGATGCATTTTCATCGCGAAAAAAAATCTGTCCTTCATGTGATGCGCCTTTATCGCATCAAATTTTGAATGCGATAAAAACGCATCACATGGAGGAAAACTTTTTTCAGGACCTAAATGCATTAATTTGATTCTGCGTGTATAGGTCAGGTATATGATGCACCTTTGCAGCATCGAAATTTGGCTTGTATGTCCATCATTTCAGCAACACCTAAAACGTCCGTGCATTGTCCCATAGTGATTCACGTGGCATGCCTGATACGAGATCTACATGTAATTCTTTCTATCAGAAGCGGTAAAATCTCACAAGACCCAGGTTGAACTCGGCTAAAAAGTGCAATTCACTCTGTAGAAGGCATCATTTTGGACCAATTTTTTGAAAAAACATTTACCAGGCCATGTGGGGTCGCTTTTGGACCTCATGCCGTACTTTTGTAATGAAATGCCTGAAGCTGCAATAAAGACTCTCCAATTTGAACAGGCAATGAAAGGTATTCTATTGCGGGTCAATAACATTGGAAATTTGACTGAAAAGTGCAACTGATGTCCACGGAGAAATTTCCCAAAAAGCTTGGGGAAGCTTAATAGATTCGATCAAGATTTTTAATCAGAAGCATCACATCATAGGATTAGGTGAACCCCTTGAATATGGTATATGAGGAAAAAAAAGTTTTGCTCGTGACGTGATGCGTGCAATGAAGCCAGAAACAACTTTATCTTCTCAGAATTTTATTTATTTTATGTAAAAACCAAATGGAAAAAATAAACTGAATGCGCCACTGTTCGTACCCCACTCGTCCTCAAAATATGCACACAAAGGAGCACTTCCATCGATTGCAGATAGTGACACCGATAAGCATGGTTCTTTAAAACCATTTGATGAAGAGTGTCCTTTAGTCTGAGCTTTTTTTTCCGTTTTCCTCTACCATGGAGGTGGTGGCACCACGAATTCAATCCGAAAATAATTTGCGAATGCACCAGTTGATTCAAGACGATAGGCTAAAAAACTGGTATTCTTTAGCGTCAGACTAACCTATTGTGGGAATACAGTGGCTTTTTAGCTTGGAGCCCGAATGTACAAACCTCATTTAGGGGAGATAACGGGGCTTTTTAGGGAAGGAGCTATTTTTCTCCCATAGGAATCCATGTGTACTTAAAGGACTGTTAACTATCTATTGTTAACGGTCGGACCTTACCCTACTGACGATACGTGTTGCACCACCAACGCACCAAACGGAATACAAACACCGTATGAAACTGGACTCGAAAAATGAAGCGAGCGGTTACATGAGAATCCCTTCGAGACGCACAAGCACGGACGGAGGGAAGGTGAAGTGGCGAAGAGGCCATGCCCGGGCCATGAACTCAGGCGGTTTCGTGTCAATCCCTCGGCTGTCAATGCATTGCCCCGAGGGTTCATGGGGGAGGGGGGGGCTTCCTCAGCAACATGAAGTGGAAGACGGAGGTTGACATGCGTCTAGACGATGCAAGACCACTCAAACCACCCTCTTGACTCGGCTATATACACATTTCTGTTTTGCAAACGCCTTTCAGGCGACCCGGCATGGTCGGGAAGCGAGAGATATAAATCGAAAATCCAGTTGATGACTTTTTAACTTGAGAAAAATAAATCGAAATGCGGAAATTTAGAGAAAGTATATCGTCTCGATTTACTGATTTCTCTGAGCGTACTTCTGAATGTAATTGACAGACGAAGACACTTAAAAATAGTATCCTGCACATTTACCTATAGCAGCACCAGATTGTGGTCAGCGTAAGACTGCGATCTATCTATAACTCAGTGCCGATTCACTCTTAGTCCCATTATCTATGAGTTCCAGTATATCTACCAATCATGCTGTTTTCTTTCGGTCATAAGCATCACTAGAATTCAATACCATTTCGAATCTAAGAAATTCCAGGAGCCATTAATAGTTTCGAAAGACATTCCCGAAGCGTTCAAAATTCATGCTTTCGGAGAAACATTATCATGCACGCTTCATTGAAAGGAACATGTAGCAAACAAAGTGGCACCGTACACTTATGAACAAGCTTCAACTCCTTCAACTTATTGTGTTCCAGCCAATGGACCATTTATGATATACTGTACGCTTGACGCGAATGTTCCACTTGGGTGCGGACGGGCTTATTTTCGTAGTTCACTTTCTAGTTTTTCCTTGCCATACATGAGAAATGCTGCAGATTGATCTTTAACCCCTTGCACGGTGATGGGTGTAGTACAGTATGAATTACGTATCTGGAATCAATAGGGAATGTTGAAGGTGCTCTTTGTGGCCGCCATTTCTCATGATTCACAGTTACAACCGGCGTAACCACTCGTCCTTCGTCAGTTCCATATCACTGCCAACAGAAATAAATCAAATTTCTAGGGATAAGCAAATAATTATTATAATGATCACATATACTATTGATTCCAGACATTTGACTCATACTGTATTGGACTCCTTGTAGCGCCGTTTTTCTTCTACCAAGCATCTTTACTAGGACGAAAATTTCGCCCCAGCCACGATATCTACAATATTGGACGCACTGCTACGGTAATGGGACTTCTACTATAGGAACACCGAATATGGTCATCTGGAGCTAACTGAAACTGAACTTAAAATTTCATTCCGTTCCTACGAAAAGGTCATAAGGTGCAATGGGCTAAAAGAAGTACAGGAGTGGTACGCTGCCATTGGGCACATGATAGCATGGAAGGCACGTGAGCCTCATTATTGTATCATAAAAGACAGGAAAGTTTTTAAGGTCTGTAAATGGTGCTNGGGGGGGGGGCTTCCTCAGCAACATGAAGTGGAAGACGGAGGTTGACATGCGTCTAGACGATGCAAGACCACTCAAACCACCCTCTTGACTCGGCTATATACACATTTCTGTTTTGCAAACGCCTTTCAGGCGACCCGGCATGGTCGGGAAGCGAGAGATATAAATCGAAAATCCAGTTGATGACTTTTTAACTTGAGAAAAATAAATCGAAATGCGGAAATTTAGAGGAAGTATATCGTCTCGATTTACTGATTTCTCTGAGCGTACTTCTGAATGTAATTGGCAGACGAAGACACTTAAAAATAGTATCCTGCACATTTACCTATAGCAGCACCAGATTGTGGTCAGCGTAAGACTGCGATCTAACTCAGTGCCGATTCACTCTTAGTCCCATTATCTATGAGTTCCAGTATATCTACAATCATGCTGTTTTCTTTCGGTCATAAGCATCACTAGAATTCAATACCATTTCGAATCTAAGAAATTCCAGGAGCCATTAATAGTTCCGAAAGACATTCCCGAAGCGTTCAAAATCGTACGAAAGCCTCTTTGTAATAGTACGTGCGAAGTAACTTTCCTTGTACATCGTTTGTTTCACCGTGGCATGTGAATACTTGTTCGAAGTTGAGGAAGTTGAATAACACAAGGTCGGTTACCTGGTATTATGATATACTGTACGCTTGACGCGAATGTTCCACTTGGGTGCGGACGGGCTTATTTTCGTAGTTCACTTTCTAGTTTTTCCTTGCCATACATGAGAAATGCTGCAGATTGATCTTTAACCCCTTGCACGGTGATGGGTGTAGTACAGTATGAATTACGTATCTGGAATCAATAGGGAATGTTGAAGGTGCTCTTTGTGGCCGCCATTTCTCATGATTCACAGTTACAACCGGCGTAACCACTCGTCCTTCGTCAGTTCCATATCACTGCCAACAGAAATAAATCAAATTTCTAGGGATAAGCAAATAATTATTATAATGATCACATATACTATTGATTCCAGACATTTGACTCATACTGTATTGGACTCCTTGTAGCGCCGTTTTTCTTCTACCAAGCATCTTTACTAGGACGAAAATTTCGCCACAGCCACGATATCTACAATATTGGACGCACTGCTACGGTAATGGGACTTCTACTATAGGAACACCGAATATGGTCATCTGGAGCTAACTGAAACTGAACTTAAAGTTTCATTCCGTTCCTACGAAAAGGTCATAAGGTGCAATGGGCTAAAAGAAGTACAGGAGTGGTACGCTGCCATTGGGCACATGATAGCATGGAAGGCACGTGAGCCTCATTATTGTATCATAAAAGACAGGAAAGTTTTTAAGGTCTGTAAATGGTGCTGCTCGACATTCATTGCTTCTGCAATGAATAGTAAATTTTCCAGTAAATACATTCTCAATTTCTTGAATGAGGCGTTACTCTTATTACTTCGATGAAATGAAGCACATGTCGATAATGCCCTAATGTACATTTTACTGTAAGCTTTCTTACGTTAAGCGCTCACGATCACGATGTGTACGGCGAAAAAGACGACGAAGTTTCCATTCAAAAGTCGCTATATCGAAGCACTCGGGTTGTTCCATCCCAATTCACCCGATGAGAAAAGTTTAAAAATTTAAAGACTCCGATTCTTCTGAATTTTTTTTTAACTTTGCGATGAAAGTTTCTGCAAATTTTTACAAATTGTTGTAATGTCAAATGGAGACAGTAGAACATCAGTATTGTGATTGGGGCTTACTTTACCAAATGTAGGGTTTCTTGAAGACATTTGAAAAAGTCATTTAAAATACTTTTTCAAAGGAAAAATCAATGCACGAGACCATAATCAAAGCACTTATTTCTTAAGGAAGCACTTTGATCAAGGTCTAACTTGAAAGGCGATTTTTTAAATATTGTACATGACTTCATTCTTGAAAAGGAGAGACGCCAACTATGAAAATAAACTCTTTGAAAGTGCTTTTGCCCTTGAGGCCCCTTAGCCCTTTTAGCAAAAAAGAGGCACATTTTCATCAACCACTGTAAACGTGCGCTTAGAAAGCTGCATTATTGCATTACTGGACGGGGGCACTTTTATGTCTTGACTGGCTTTCTGAGGTGGACTGGAGGAATTGCACTTTGAAAAATCACGAAAAAGTGCTGCGACTTCTCCGGTCTGCCTGATGGTCCCGAAAGATATACAGTATAAGAGATTCTCCAACATCTCTCAGATGCTTTTCACTTGAAATAGGTCCCAAGCTTCGGGCAAGGATTTTGCAGATTAGATCAAACAGTATTCTTCAAAATATCACTGTATCCAGATAATTTTCTCCCAGGTGTCGAGTTATAGGTGAACTGCATCTTCGAAGGGGGGGAACTAGCCGCCTCTATTATGCGTACTTTCTTTTTAGCTTGCAAGGTATTGTTTTTGCTTTAGAGTGATTCTGTTCATGAGCTAGGCTTTCGCCAATGATTTCACTTAATATCAGAGGCAATCAACTCATGTTATGTAGGGTTTTCCTTCTTAGACCTTACCAAGAAGATAAAATCTGGCCATAAAGGTTAAATAGGACTTCTCACAGATGTAAAGGCTTTAAAAGCTACAAGTATAAATTACTTTTTAGTCAAATTTTCTGCTGACGCCGAAAATAAGGAAAATATGCAAGAAACCCCCTCGAACATCTGTTGTTCCAAATACCGCTGTTTATTTTCAGAATAACCCGCTTTTCGAATTATTCCTCGGAAAGTCTTGTCTGATCTAGCAAGATATCTAGAGTACATTAGCATTAAACACCCAAAATACATTAATGTGTTCGAGGATTTCTGACTTCTCATTATAAAGTATAAAAATAATTTAAATCTCAAGTAGCTTCCAACCAATAAACATCGTCCTTCACTCAAGAAAATAATTTGGATGTAGTAAAAAATTGAAAGTTAGTATCTAATCTTCGAATATTCAAAACTCTAAGCCGAAGCAAGGGAGGAACCTCAATTGAAAAACCCTGAGAGAACGTGCAAATGAGAATTTATGATATTTCTTTCATGACAACTACCCAGCCCGGATTAATGGCAGCACATTTTCCATGATTTTACGTCTTTCAAAGTGCTATTCCTCAAGACTGTCTCAGAAATCCAATCCACACAATGGCTATCCAGGAAGATACAGCTAGCATGACAGTAACGAATTGAATTAACGAGCTTTCTCCAAGCAAATTACCACCATCAGAGAGTCTTTCACGGCTGGCATTACTGGCTTTTTGAACATAAAATCATACCCAACATCTTTTCTTGTCCCAACTCTCATACAAAACCATAATCGAAGTGCAACCTTCATAACCTAATTTTTAAAATCTCTACATTCGGCAGAATAATCCCCATTCTCAAAAGAAAGATTATACAGCCTACACTTGATATCATAACAATTTTAATATTCACAGCGGCATTTATTACCAAGCTGTATTACATAAAAAATCAGGAGAATAATCGGAGTCGGTGAAAAAAAAAAAACAACTTTTTTCTCATCGGATGAATTCAAATGGAATGACTCGTCCCGGTTGTACAGGGGTGCCCTGCTGGTGTTTTTAGTCACTGAACATCGCATCACAGAAGGAACAAGGAAGCAGAGCGAGATTCAGGTTTCACTGGGACCTCGAGGGCGATATGATGTCCCCGTGCATTGCTCCATTAAATCATTCTTCCAGAGGACAGAAGTCGAGTCCATCCTTCCGATTTTCACACTCTCTGTCTGTCCTGGATCGCTTCCGATCGGATATTCCCCTTTGGTCTTCTTCCAGCCTACGCTCCACTGGAAGATTATCAGTTCATATTTCAATATTTGATGCATTCCTCATAAGGCAACTATTTTCAACATTTAGTGTCCGTAGGCCTATACCCACTTCAACATGAAAAGCCTATTTTGTGTTCCTAGTTTTCGATAATATCTTGATACGTATACTGTACTGTATGAATAGCTTTCGCTTCACGTCCTTCGGGCTTCTCCAAAAAGTATGTACAGAGTGACTCAGAAACAATGACCCATTTTCAAAGTGACACTATGGCGTAACGGATGGAGATAGAGAGCTGTAATTTCCCCGGCATGTAGTCTGGTTCATGTAATTAAAATCCTTTATTTTCTATTTTCCTAGGTAAGACATTAACGTGGACAGGTGGAGTGTCCTTCAGCGTACTTTGAAACAGGAACTGTACTTTGAACACAAGCCAGTAGTATTGAGCCAGTCATGTAATTAAAATCCTTTATTTTCTATTTTCCTAGGTAAGACATTAACATGGACAGGTGGAGTGTCCTTCAGCGTACTTTGAAACAGGAACTGTACTTTGAACACAAGCCAGTAGTATTGAGCCAGTGTTAGCGCAATGTGCTGTTAGAAACCGCTTCAATATCCGTATTGGATCAAGCAAATCTGTGCGACGTCATGTTGCTAACTTTCGTTCAAGAGGTTCTGTTGCTGATGTGCGACCTTCTGGGAGGCCAAGGAGTGCCCGAACGCCAGTAAACAGAGCCAAGGTCGAAGCAGCAATTTTACGGAGTCCTACACGTTTTACGCACCGCCTAGCGCCGACAGTCAGCATCAGCAGAACCTCAACACAACGCTTACTGCATGATGCACACCTCTTTCCTTACAAGATCCAAATGGTACAGAAATTACACCCACTAGACAAGAATAAGCATGTCGAAGTCTGTCAATTCATTCTCGACGAAGTTGCCCAGGACCAACAATTTCTGAACTACTTGCTGATGAACGATGAAGCTCATTTTGAATTAACAGGGACTATTAATAAGCAGAATTTCAGGTTTTGGGCAACATAAAACCCTCACATTTTGCATGAGAAACCACTCCATAGCCAACGTCTAACGGTATGCATCATGCAGTAAGAGTTGTGTTGAGGTTCTGCTGATGCTGACTGTCGGCGCTAGGCGGCGCGTAAAACGTGTAGGACTCCGTAAAATTGCTGCTTCGACCTTGGCTCTGTTTACTGGCGTTCGGGCACTCCTTGGCCTCCCAGGAGGTCGCACATCAGCAACAGAACCTCTTGAACGGAAGTTAGCAACATAACGTTGCACAGATTTGCTTGATGGAGCAATACAGAGATTGAAGTGGTTTCTAAACGCACGTTGCGCTAACGCGACTGACTTGTGTTCAAGGTACAGTTCCAATATTTTCGCACGCTGAGGGACACTCTACCTGTCCATGTTAATGTCTTACCTAGGGGAATGGAAAAATAAAGGATATTAATTACATGAACCAGACTACGTGCCTGGGAAATTACAGTTCTCTATCTCCATCCGTTACTCTACAGTATCACTTTAAAAATGGGTCATTCATTCTGGGCCACCCTGTATTACGACTCGACACTTTCAGTAACTTTGCAGGCGAACATGCCATTAATTAGCCTCAAAATTGGACATTTTCTCTGTTTGCACAGTCTCTGACAAGATCTGAATATCATTGAGAATCAAGGGCCCGTCCAATACCAGAAGCAATGGCGAAAACTGATATTAGCTGCAGTTGCGATATGAAGATATCATGTACCATTGCCGTCGCGGCACTTTCTCTAGAAACGTTTTTGTGGGCAACGCCAAACTTCTGAAATTAAGGGACGCAATATTAGAAGCTTATGGTTCAATTTCGCAAGTGGCAGGCTGCATGCTTCAATCAAGCTCTCTAAAGGAATCAAGTCTCATGAGATTCAATCCAGAAATATTGGAGACCTAAAAGTACTGGGCATATCCCTTTGGAAATAGATCTCGATTGAGGTATAAGTGGTCAAACTATTGAATGCGCAGTATGCGAATGCACAGTAGGGACAGGATTTGTGAAGCTGGATATCATAATCCAATCACCAGGTACTCATACTCCGAAGTCCCTAGATAATACACATGATGTTTATGTGCTTGGAAAGGAGCTGGAAAGCGCGGTCTACCATGGGGTATATTCTTAAAGCATGACCTAATCCTGACGCTGATTCATACTTTGATAGTGTGATCCGAACACTATTACCCCATAACAAAAACGGGAGATTGATTTCTGCGATGAGGTGCGCGCGTTCTAAAAGGAATACTACGAGGCTTGTCTCAGAAGTAATGAGAATGAAATTCCTATGTTCAAGTTGTCAGCACTGCACCATTACGACAGCTACCAACGTGTAGGTGGAGGGGATACACTCTTAGAAAAAGGGGAGCGATTTTTCTCAAAAAAGAGGGTAAAATAGCTAACTCCAGTTTCACCCCCCTTTTACTCTGGGAAAGGACCTAATTTACTCCATCACCAAAGAGTAAAATTGCTCTCCTCCTCCATGAGTAAAAACGCTGCCCTCAGAAAGTGATAGGGATGTCATGCAAATAAGAAAATTCTCACATATATTGTGTGCCGCTTTCGCATAGGCGTAGACTTACCTAAATAAAACTTACCTGAGTAAATTCGTAAAGCTCACGGTGTGCTCACTTTTTACTCCCCAAACGCTCGGAATTTTCTAAGAGTGTAGCTAAACAACGGGACCTTCCTCAGTCTGCTCGGTTGAGTGAAAGTGGCAGTGCAGCTTTGTGTTCAAGGCCGTTTTCAAACCCCTCATCACGCCAGAAATGGAGCGAACCATCGAGCAACGGTATGCAATCAAATTTTGCGCCAAACTCGACAAAACCCCTTCAGAAACACTTGAAATGTTAAGAAGAGCCTATGGAGATGCTACTCTATCCTCAGCCCAGGTGTTTAGGTGGCACAAGGCTTTCAAGGAAGGCCGAGAAAACGTCGAAGATGACCATCGATCGGGAAGGCCGTCCACATCGACAACTGACGAAAGTGTGTCGAAGGTGCGTTCTGCGTTGGCAATGGACAGACGGTTAACAGTCAGAATGATTGCAGACGAGGTTGGGATGAGTAAGGAGTTCATCGGATTTTGACTGAGGTGTTGGAAATGAGGACAATTTGTGCGAAGATTGTTCCCAAGAACTTGTCCGCTGAACAGAAGGAAAATCGCCTGTTCATTAGTCAGGAGATGTTGGATCGGTTGAACCGAGAACCAAACTTCATGGACAGAGTAGTAACGGGAGACGAATCGTGGGTGTTTGGGTACGATCCCGAAACAAAAAGGCAAGGCGAAGAATGCCACACAAAATCTTCACCTCGACCGAAGAAAGCTCGCATGAGCAAATCAAAAATAAAGACCATGATCATTGTCTTTTTTGATCATCGTGGAATCGTCCACAAGGAATTCGTACCGCCTGGTCAGACAGTTAACCAAACATTTTATCGGGAGGTCGTTGACGGGCTGAGGAAAAGGGTTGTGCGCGTCAGACCTGACATCGCTGCCAATTGGATCTTGCATCAAGACAACGCCCCCTCTCACAACGCGCTTTCCATCAGAGAATTTTTGACCGAGAAAAAAATCCCAGTGCTCCTACATCCACCATATAGCCCAGATTTGGCCCAGTGTGACTTTTTCCTCTTCCCCAAAATTATATCCAAGTTGAAATGTCATCATCACGAGTCAGTAGAGAACATCAAAGAAGCCACGACGCGTGCCCTGAACACCCTAACAGAAGAAGACTTCCAGGAATGTTACCAGCAATGGCAGAACCGTTGGAACCAGTGTGTGAATTCCCAAGGAGCCTACTTTGAGGGTCATCGCTTTTAATGCTTTGTAATTTCAATTTAAAAATAAATAATAAAAAATCATTCTCATTACTTCTGAGACAAGCCTCGTATTAAAACGAAACGGAAGTTTCTCCATCGGCAGAATGGGAAATCCAGAAAAAGAATTGTTTCCCAATGAGGTGGTTAGGATTTCTAAGAAGCGTAAAGATTTAGAGAACAGAAGGGAATTTTTAAAAATTATAATACATCAATAATTTCATTAATATTGTATCTTGCAGGTACCTGGAAGGTCGGGGAAAATTTCATTTGGACTTCTGGATTTCCAGGTGATATTTCACGATTTGCATCCAGAGCTCTCTTGGAAGAGTTAATACCGATGGTAGGTAGTATGTCCAAAAAGGGATCAGAGCCAAACCAACTCAACATCACTGGCAGGTAGACCAATCCATGGTATAGGCCATATATCACAGAGAACCAGATGAGCTGCCGTATAATAAATGCATCATTTCACACGATGGCACATAAAATATTGATCCATTGTTACTTCAAAATTCCTATAAGCAACACGTGGTGATTACAACTCTGGCAATGCCTTA
>CAJPEV010002351.1:0-46069 GCA_905338385.1 Darwinula stevensoni | reverse complement strand
CTGCGATCAGACAACCTTTTGATAATGCCATTCCTCCGCTTAATTAAAATAGATACAAAGAAACAATAATGTACTCTGAATTTCATTCTAGCATTTCAACTTTCTTTAAAGTTCCCCATATTTGAAACAATTCATGGAGTTCCGGCCATAAGCTTATATTCCCGATAAGAACCGTTTACTTGTAGAGAGTAACCTCATCCGAAATGAATTTTAGATCAATGAGGGTATTCGCATATTCAATACATCATTTCTTTATCCTGAATTTGCAATGAGGAAATTAGTAACTGAATTTGTACACACGCCTTAGGACATAAAGGGATAGTTCTTCCACTGAAACGTATTATACAGTAATTAGTACGTTACAGGGGTAGATCAACTCCTGTATCATCCTTTGCCTCCTGTCTATCCATGGGTCAGACGCTTGGTTGCCCAGTGGGTTATACCAGTACCAGCAGTACTAGTACTGTATATAGAAATGTCTTCACCATTGTAGGTTACGGATTGGACTGGCATTTATGGAGTGGCATACACATACGCCACGTTAGTGCCATGCTTCCACGACGTCTATCCGGTTGGTCCAATAAAAACATTGTACGGGTTGTGTTTTCGGTGGAAGGCCACTTATGATGATGACGATCATCATCATAAGACAAAACCAAAGCACCTCTAATATAAAGCTTTTTTTTTGCTATCTCCTCCTCGCTTTTCGCTTAAAATTTCCGTTTAAAATTTAAAACCAAATTTTCAGGAGCATAAACAGTAAAAAAGCCTCATGAGTACCATGAATGTTGAAGCTACTCCACATGGAAAAAGCATTGACGAGAAAGTAATCCAAACTCTTTTTAATGTGCACCTATTTAGGCACTTCATGCTGCAACTGCAGTGGCAAACGTTTTTTACCAGCAACAACTGCCTCATCGCCGTCCTGGGGGACCTCCTTCAAAATTTTTTCTTCGCGTTCAACCTCACCTCGCAAAAATCGCCACCATTTTGATGGGATGTGCACCTCGTTTGCGCGACATATGAAGAGAGACTTATAGGATTATTATTTTGACTTTGTCAATCATGAGAACTCAAATCGGCCATAAAATAAAACGCAAATAGAAAACTATTGCATAGAGGCGATGGCGTGAACCGCCACGTTTGACCTAACGGAAAAAATAAATAAATACAGAAAAAAACACTTGATCAAATAATTTATTCAGATGGAGAACTTGCAGTCGATAAGTGAAAACGTGACACGCATTCAGTTATTACCACCCTTTGATTGACACAGCTAAGTATGAAGCTTATGGCTCAGACTGATATAGCTCTGACCGATTGATTGACTGGCGCTACAAGCGTTGGATGGCCTAGCGTATGGCCTAGAATACCATAGCCTCAAGGACCTAGCGCTTTGAGGGGTGGATGGCCCAGCCTATGGCCTGAAGTGACAGTCTCTTTTTTGGCTTCGCGCGCTGGGGTGACAACTACCACCACCACAACTCTCGGGCTCTTCGAATTAAAGTATAATGTGGACTGGAAAGGCGTAGCTTTGTAAGCCTGGCGCTTTAGGCCGCGGATGGCCTGGCCTATGTCCCAGAATGGCATTGCATCGTAGGCCCGCGCGTTGGGGGTGACAGCCACGGCTACCGCCACCACCACCGCCGCAACTTTTGACCTCTTCGAATTAAAGGATTAGAGATGATTATGGCATGTGCTGCAAATCTCGGCACTGGGGGTAATATCTGCATTTTGCAATCTACAAAATTCTGCTTCCACGTCTAGTGCCCTATGCACAGGTAGATAAGTATCCTCAGATGGTAGGACTAGTGTTCTTAAAATGTGTTTGGAACAGCCCTATTTGCTGTTATAGTTCTCTCGCAGTGGCCACTTTCTCTAAGCGCACTCCGAAAATTGTGGGAAATCTTGGGGTTTTGCTAGGCTTTTGCACATTCCGTTTTTCTCTTCCACGTTAAGTATTGTTTATCAGGTTGTTGCATTCATATTTGGATCTGTTGTGAACGACAGTGATACATAAGTGTGCCGAGATTCCCGACTGGGTAGTGCCATCTATACTAGCAAGTGTGCTGAGATTGCCAACATCTGACCCAACTTCACCTTTAACCCAGGCCCTCGGAAATGAAAGGTCGGGGGCACTCGAGGTTTACGGTATAAGAAGGTTCATAATAAAGGTTTCACCGGACCCATTATGATCGAGGAAGCTCCATTACGAAAACCAGCATGCAAGTGGAAGTGCAGAATTTCCTTAGAGTTCCGACATTCGCGACACTCACCCTAGCGTGATTGCGATCCAGGTCAATTCGTTTAAGGATGTTGCAAAGCGAAAAATAATGAGGCAAGGGAGGGAGGAGGGAAGCGGATGAGTGGAATAAGATGAATGGACAAGGCTCTTATCTTCTGATTCGAGGGCTCTAAACAGAATTTATGGGACGCAGCATGAAACTGGAAGAATGTGTCAGAATGGGCTATAAAGGTAACTTATATGTATTGACAGATCAATTCCCTGTCATAAACGAGATAATGTACTGCAATTCAGAACAACGACACGATAAGAGATTGGAGGCGGAAACATATGTGAACAAGGGCGGAAAATGCGTGGATTTGGGCCTGGATAGGATGCTCTTCGTTCTCGTCTGGCATCAGATGACGTGATAGAATCTTTAAATACTGTAAAAAATATCCATTCTGGCCAATCTTTTTCCATACCTCTCATGTAGCCAGATCTAGATCAACTGATGTACAAAAAATCTCAGCCTTGCCGAATGTCTTCATCGCAGTTGAATGCAATGCGTTCGTGCCATGGTGGAATAGGTGCCTGGAAAATATTTATTAGGATTCCACATTGACGCGACTCATCCACGTCGTCCAAAAAGACGTTAACAAGCGTATCAGATACGTACTAGCGCATGTAGCTGCAATTGTAGGCCTTCTACCAAAGGACCTATACTTTTTGTCGCGGCTCATCGAATAAGAACAGTCTTAGATTCCCACTACCAATTTTCGATCTACGGTTCATGATGATCTCCCAGTATGCGCAAAAATGACAAAAAATCAGTTCAACATGTGTAAACAAATATGGTAGGAACAATTAAATACCAAGAATCGCGACCTATGCGTCAATGAAACGGAAATGAAATGGATGGTCCCTAAGAATGAACTTCACAATCAAAGAAATACTTCTTCATAGACACCATTTTCGGTAACAGTGCTAGCATCAGTGCTGCTTTGCTTCGGTCCATCGATAACCTCTTAGAAATCGCTTAGGAGTCTCGCTTGAGCGCTCTTCCGTTGCATATAAACTGGTACGCCCTTATGACCAAGGCCTTCGTCATTAGGCTGAACTACGTCACTGACAGGGACGTAGAACAAATATCATATACCGCAGGCAAGCTAGGTACCCTTTACTGCCACTGTTTCTAGCTTGCCGTACGACTGCAGCTACTGCACAGGTCACTTTGGGAAACGTAGTTTTCTTGCGACGGTGCTTCGCGTGGGCACTAGCGGATTTGTAAATTGTGTAAACGGTTCGTGTGTCTTACATGCGTGCCATTGCAAAGGTCGTTGCCAGTCGGGAGATTCCACAGAATCATTACGATAGCTCCATTGGTTAGGTTTAGGGCGTGCGAAAGGAGACCCGGAGGATTGAAACTGATGAAGAATGGAATCGGAAAGTTGACCTCCTGACCGGCATCATCGGCCAAAGGGGATCATTCTTGAGACACAGAATGGCGCGATTGATGCTCACTCTGGCATCGCAGACCCTATGTAGGGCGGGGGGGAGAGGTGGGTGCGATTGAATGTCCTGGGTTCGGTGGTGTAGTGATAGCACACCTGACCGGGATAGGGGAATCCAGGAGGCCCGGGTTCGACTCCCGGCTGTTCCCTGGTATTCCTTCGTCTTCTCATGCCATCTATCTATTCCTTCTAAAAGCCACGGGCCTTTACACCTATGCTGTTGTCCAACTAGCTCGCTCACCAACTTTTCAAAAATACAATCGTCTGATAAACGCTGGGAGAGCTCAGATCATTCCCCCTGCACCAGTGGAAGTGTTTTGCTGCCTCCATTGAACATCAATCGAGCAAATTGAATTTCTGTTGCAGCAGCACACATGTTCACTCGGAGGGGAAGTGTAAAGTGTTGCCTTTAGCCAGGTAACCCTAAAATGAAGTGGGCGACTTCAATCACTTCCTCACTTTCTCTTTGACATGGACATGTCAATGAGAAAGTGAGGAACCTAATGCACATTCTTTGGTGCACATTATGTACCAGTTCCAATGTAATAGCTTTCTGAAAAGAGTGCCATCACTTCAGGCTTACCCTAAATTGTAAAATTTCCATGTCATCGGGGTCACTCGGGAATGAGTTTCATCTTTTCTGGTAAATAAATCATCTCAGCGCTACTGCCATATTTTACATAGCCTTGAAAAGCAAATTTCGTGAAAAAAATTTGTCATTCATCATTGAAATTAATTAAAATTTTCAGAAAAAGTAGTAGTATTCATTCTCGATTTTTCTTTGTCACGCCTTAATTGAGAAGTTCTCTGAGAAAAAGGCGCATGTGCAAAATATGCAATTCGAGATTAACGGCAGAAACTTACTATAGCTAGGACATAGGATAATACTTTCAAAACTCAGTTTTCAGTTAAATAGTTCTTTTACGTATTGAACTTGGAATTTTAACTAATTTCTTTTTCTCACATTGCAGGGATGCATGCATCAAGCGTATATGACTTTCTCTATATTTCTCTTTAAGCGTTTATACATCTTTTCTCCATATACGCGCTGTTGAAACATTTTCCAGCAGGGGTTACACCACTTCTCTCTAATTGAAATGCATGACTTTCCAGTAAATACATCTACTAATTTAAAATCAACGCTTCGTTAAAGAATGGCTATACAAACTTGAATATTCAGGGCCTTCTCAATCTCACATTTCTAATTCATGATCAGTTATCAATTTATTAATCATCGTAATATAAAAAGGAGGTTGCCAGCTGTCTATGGGACCGTTGCCCCTCGCGTTACAAACCAAAACAGGTATCGATAGATCTTGATGAGTAGATCAAAGTTGTCAATAAATCTGTCAGACATTGCAATGATTGAGTTATAGGGTCATCAATGTTCAAAATTGGAATAATTATTTTGCAATGTTTGTTAACCCTTTAATGCATGATGTTTTCTTTTTTGGCGGAAAAAAAAACCGGCAGGTTTTACTCACATCCTAGAAGCATTGGAAAACAATTTTTAAAATCAAATTTGTAAGCAGTAGGCCCGAAAGTGTAATTGCTGCTCATTTGCTGCTAACAGTATATCCAGCTTTCTAACCCACGCTGAATGGGTGCTAAAGAGCTCAGTCGGTTTGTCAGCATTCGTGCATACCTAAACCAAAAAGAAAATGTAAAAATACGGAAGACTCTGGACTCTGGATTAACGTAAAGTTTAAGAAAATTAATAAATTTAAGTCAAAAACGTTCATCTAGCATACGACGAAACCAGATTTGTTTTCGTTTGATTGCCACCATGAGTGTTTGGCACCTTGCGACCGCATAACTGCTAGGTATCAGGACCCGACTCTCTAGTAGCACATACCATTAAAACAACATTTTTATTTGTACATTTGTAAGCGTTACAAAAGAATTAGAGCGACAGAAGTTTTGAACTTTGATGACCAATAGCTCAATGATCGCACTCTCTGACAGATGTATGCCCATTGACAACTTTCATCCACTCATGAAGATTTATCGATCGACTCCTGTGATGGTTTGTAACGCCGGGGGCGATTTTTGGCATCCTCCTTCATCATGGATATCAACAACGTCTCGCACCCTACTTTGCACTAAAATATAGGTTGGAGTTGCGAATTTATTCACCCTGCACGATACCCTTAGTGTCTTAATTCGTTCCCAGCTATGAGACGCTGTGAAACAGTTCCAACTGTGTGTTGCTGCGGAAGCAGCTATAATGGCGTTTGTGCAGCAAAAGACTAAATGTGTAATATGGTTACTGAATTTTCAATCCATTACTCATGTTCAAGGAGTATTTAGCCGGGTGTACGATATAGAACTTCCTTACAAGGACTTTATTCGAAGATGGTACAATTTGAAGAACATGGGAGTGTAGAACCAAAGGCAAATGCTGCCAGGCCTCGCATATGTTATTGTTTTCAAATGGCACTTCCAATAAATGCCTATAGCATAGCCAACTACTTAGAATGAAGATGGTTTCGGAAGTAATCGGTGAACTTTAGCTAGAAATTGGAAAATCTCGCAAACATTTTAATGTATGATTCATTATATGAAAGTTAATGATTCGTAGATACAATTTGTGAGATTTTACAAATACAATTCAATCATATTTAAATTGATTTTTTCTTTGTTTTCTGCATTTCCCTTCACTCAAAACTGCTAAAGTCTTCAGGGAATGTTGAAAACTCATGCAAAATAACTTTATCGTGACCTATCCTAACCTAACTTTTTCAAACCCCTCAGATTGGAGGAAAGTGGCATTTTATTACTCTGCAAAGGACACTATTTCCTATGATATATGATTAATTGAATTCTGTTCGAGGGGCAAAATTATATTATTTTGGTCATCCTCATTTACATGCAGTACCCTTTTTCTCGCCTACAAATTTGGAGAATGGCTTGGGATCCATGGATTTCCCCATTTAAGATAGGAACCCAGGTGGAGAAAAGTAATGGTACTTTTGGAATGGGGGTCCGAAGCAGCATGGCAAATTGTGCGACTTCTTTCCATCGTGTCTCTGAGCAACAATTGCTTGATAAAAGCTGCCGGCCATGGGACACTTGAAAAAATTTGGGCTCTTGAACTTAAATTACTTCTGATCATGTGTAACTTGAACGTAAATGTAACCTGAAAAAATTATTTAAATGCGCACAGAAAAGTCAAAGCAAAGTCACTTGGAATCAATATCTTCCATCCCTCTTCAGCTTCTGGCGGGCCTAAGTAGTTTAGGTACTCCGAGTTTAGGTACTCCACAAAAAACTGACAAACATGTTTCTAGGTTGCATTTCACTTCACGGCCGCGATCTCTTGACAATTAATTAAAAGTAAAATTATGCAAAACGGCAGAGATCCTAGAACGGAACGAGTTGTGGCCCCTCCGCACAGGAGCCATTATGCGTCAATTGTAAGTCAATAGATTAATCAGTGTCTTACACTCCGGTGCCGTTAACATTTACCAAAACATAATTGCCCCAAATTTGAAAGACCGAATGAGACTTTCCCGAATTAGAAAAATTAAATTATATGAGGTTGAATAATAGCTAAACTGCATGAGAATACCGAATAGCTAATTAGCATAATAAGCTGATCGACCGCTTTATTTTCTAGTTTCACACTTAATTCAGTCGTCATTTGACTTCTGGTCACATGCATGATAGCACACATGTAATTCTGCTTGATGCTTACACGTTCAGTTGCTAATTGTAGGCTGCACTCTTAAAAAAATCGAGAACTGATTAGATTTCTCAATCACTTACTATGTTCTAGCAATAAGCAAAATTTCAAAATCGCTCATGTAAATCGGAGTCTGAAGCGCAACCACCCCTTGACCACTTGAGCTGGAATGCCTCACCTCTTATTAGCTTTACAGAAAAACAATAAAAGTGTTTCAGCATCTCTCAGAAAAACGGAGAGCATTTTAATCTGTCCGCAGGGTGTGTCTGATTGTGGAGATGAATAATCTAAAGATGATTCCATTTTCTAATTCTCTTCATCTCCGTCTAGCCGTCTACCTTTCTCAAGTTGCCAGATTTAATAACATGAACTGATATAGATAACATGAATGGAGAATCCCAACCTTTAATTTACTCAATTTCAAGTTTACTTGCTCGTTTAAAACCATAATATAAAATGCAAATATGAGTCAAATAATGTGTTAATAACTTCTGCACATACTCGTGAGACTAGTTATGACAGATATATCATATCCACACATCTCATACCTATATTCGCCCGCTCTGTTTCTGGTGAAGGGTAGCACTCACGTCTGAAACTCTCATTCAAGTGTCCATGAAAGTAAGGACACGATTTCCTATTGAGAGAAACTAAATTCCCTTTAACCACCATTTCCTGTAAAAGCATTCGATATTACAGCATAAAAATGTCCAACATATTTTGTACACGATATTACTTTTGTTTCCATTGTACTTTCTCTTAGTGCCGAGCAGTTAGGAAACGCAGGATCAACGAATGATGACTCACAGGCTTCCGGCTGCCATTCTAAACAGGTAGATTTTCTAATTCTCTCATGATTTTTAGCTCACGTTTAAGAGCAACTTGGAATTATTCACAGGCATCTTCTGTTGAACATCGATATACAGGGTGCGTCAGCTATTTGAGAATAAAATTTCACTTTGAGGAAAACCAAAATATTCAGTAGAAAACCAATATATTTTCATAGAATTTGGTACACTTGTTCTTACATACACATAGCAAAAGGCTATTCAATAAAACCGCCTTCAACCTCGATTACGGCCTTGATGCGGCTTCTGAAACGACTACATGCGTTGATCAGGTGATCCTTATTTATGCTTGCCATAATGTCCCCGATGGCAGCCTTCAACGAGTCCTTGGTATTATGGGCATGCTTGTTGGTCTCCCTCTCATCCAAGGTTGAGTGCGATGCCCCGAAAGAAATCTACAGCCGGTCGATTGTGGTAGTCGGCCACAACAGCTTTCTACGATGACTGCATTATCATGATGTGAACTTTGGCTGGATCAGGAGCATGACGCCTCGTAATCGAGGTTGAAGGCGATTTTATTGAATAGCCTTTTGTTATGTGTATGTAAGAACATGTGAACCAAATTCTATGAAAATATATTGGTTTTTCTACTGAATATTTTTGTTTTCCTGAAAGTCAAATTTTGCTCTCAAATAGCTGACGCACCATGTATATGCCCATCTTCAGAATCAAGGCGGAGTGAGTCTTTCTGTGAAATGTCGCTTTTGCATGTTACAAGTAAGGAAACGTTCAGTAATTGCATACGGCACACGCTTTCTTCATGAGCAACACTTACACCACTGCTAAAGAATTAAAAGATTGCATTGGCTTCCGAGGATTTCCTGCATTAGCACTGCGCTAAGAAATAGTTTGTTGTCAGCATTCGACGAGAGGCTAATAAACTCTTATCAGTCAATATCTTACTAGGGCTCGAAATTGCTCATATTTTTCGTACCAATATCTATTGCAGGAAACTATAACTGAAGAAATTTCGAAGCAGCTGACTCAACGTAAAAGAACTGGGCAAGAACAACCTAGCAGTGGGCCCCCTTCCAAGAGAAATAAAAGCAAGAAGAAAGTGAGTAATGGTATTTCTCATATGTTTATGAAAGAAGCTCTTCTAAATCTCTCAGATTAATCTGGTGGCCGATACCAGCTGACATACTTTTCAAAGTTCTCTCAGGAGCCATTTTTGGATTACGAAGTAAAATACTTGCTGGCATTTTGAAAGTCGCATATCCTATGTTTATGAGGGCACCATGTATTACGAACTTCACGAACTCCGTGAACGTGAAGTCCATTATTGTTTACTCTTTGAACAGGATAGCAGAATGAATATAAATAAAAACAAATGCAAAAAGTGTCTACTGATTCATGAACGAGTAACATGAAATGGCGCTTGAACTCAACTTTGAAAAACCTATTTAGGCACTCAAAAATAGACCAAGTCCCGTTGGAAAAGAATTCTTAATTTGAAGGCTGAGTTGCGAATTCTAAACTGCATACGTCAGGATAGACGTTAAAACATGGACCTCTGCATAACGTGATTTCGATGAGGCATCGCAACAGCTGATTCTATGCTTCCCAGAAGAGAAGCAATATTCATTACGGGTAGTTCACTTGTATTCAGTTTATGAAGGACGAAAGATCATTGGCCATCTGAAACGCTGCTTCTATGGCGCGCAAGGAATAGGAAAACTTGCAATTCAGAAAATAAATTGCCCTCAGGAATTGAGTCGTATTTTTGCGATGAACATAATAAGGGAATCTAGTTTTAACCCCTTGAGGACCTAGTTTTTTTTAAACCTATCTGGAGTATGAACGTACTTGTACGTTCATAGTCCTCAAAGGATTGATATATTTTTCATGAGTCAGATTTCAAAAATAGATACACGTAATGACAGTCAGATGGCTATTTTCAGAATGAACGTAAAATAACACTTTACATTGAAACCTGTGTAATACGGACATTAAGGGGACTTTCTTAACTTAGCCGGTTCTGACAGTTGACTGTGTACTCTAAAGGTGTTCGTGATTTGGTCATTTTAATTATACTATGTGCACCGAGAGATATTTGAGACTATTATTTCATTGTGATAAATTCTTGAGTGTCCGTTTGACGGGTGCGCATTTTGCACATTTTGCGTAAGCACACCCGTTCCGAGAGGGACTCTTTCATCTTTGTGATCACTTCTACTGACTCATGCATCCCCTTCTCTGTCAATTCGCACTTAAGCTTCTCCATAGCACTCGATGGCCTTTAAGAAAGGGAGCAAGATACACAGAAGAACTAGCGGCAGGTCAACACTCTGATGATCGTTCTCTCACTATCGAAAGTCCAGAGATATGACCGAAGCGAGGGGTCAATTTGGCAATTGGGGATTGGGAAGGGTAAGCCTGAGGGAAGAAAGGAGGGACGCCGCAAGGCACAGAAATATAAAAGAGGAAGAAAATGAACCTGTGATCTTCTTTCCTTCCTGTGTTCTGTCAAGATTAAAGAGTGGCCAGCATTGAGGGTTTACTAATCGTTGGCCTCTGATCGCGTTAGACAGGATAGTCAGGTCATTTTAACATTGAGCCTGTGGAGCTAACGATTGGGACTGAGCACTTCTGACCGCAAATAACAAACGGTCGTAAAATTAAGGCGACCGAATCCACAAGTTTCATTGAACCGAGTTTTGGTTTGGCTCTGTTGATTGGCCTCCGTGAGCACCTGATATCACGGCTACGGAATTATTAAATTATTATATGAGGTTTCTTCGCAAGAAAAAGTTTGTGGTATACATCAATGTGCAAAAGCTTCTAAGAACATTTCCAGAATAACATCCTATTTTTAGACAAAATTGTCAGAGAAATTCCAATCATTGGTATGCTTAGGAAACACAGAGAAACAAGTTCTGTGATGTCCTTTTAACGAGTCATGGCCTTTTATGAATCTGGAAAGAGGGCAAAATAAGCCTTAATTTTTAGTTCTCCGTTCCTGCTACACAATTAATGGAGCTCGTTTCCGCAACTTTAGGCTCACCATGTACTGCACTGACGCTCTCGAACGAAGTTTCTGAGGATATTTTATTTGATAATCTGAATTTCTCTTCGTGCAGGGCAGATGCAGGTGTGAATTTGCGAAAAACCTCAAGCAAGTCACCACTCCGAGCAATTGTCGACGGGATGGAGTTGATATCCGTGGGGACTTGTGGGTCAGTGAGTGGACTGGATCCTATAAAAGGAGTTTCTGACTCTTAAAAGGAAACTTCAAGAGATTCCCATGAGGTTTTCGGACATGAGAGTGACCTCATGACGTTTGGAAAAGGTGTCTCACGAGGTTTTCGATTTGAGGCGCCACTTGCCTCGTTGTGGCCCATTAGCCACGAAGGGTATTATGGGACTTAGCTTGCAAGGTCCAGCAAGTCCTTAAAGGCGAAGTAATCATATGCGAAGAAACATGCACGGTTACACAAATGTCACTCATTCCATCATGAGACCTCATGAGGCCTCGATTCTCAGGACGTTTGAAAGCCTTATGAGGAACCACACAATCCTCATGAGAACGTAGTGAGACCTCGTGAATTACCTCATGAGGATTTCGTCATGAAATATTCGGTCAACTTCATAAGAAAGTCATGAGTTCTCATGAGACCTCATGAGTTTGCATTGAGGTTTTTTCAGCAGGGGAGGAATCCCCTTTCTGCTCCTCCCCATATTTGCTGCCTCAGCAACGGGAAATAATTCGTAAGCAACCTCTAAGGGAATTGCTGTTACTTGAGCACATTAAACCCTTCTGCAATTGAATAATCAAACAAGGCTGACGCGTTCACGTGCGAAATTGTGTGCGTCCGTGCGTGTGAGTGTGTATTTGCATACACGAATGGGAGAGTATCCCATATTCCCAGTTCTCCATTCTCAATTTTTTAGTTTATTTCATCCAATATTATGACACAGGAGGTCCCAATTCATTGATCACTTTCACAAGTGCGTAACCCTGAATCAGACTATAGCAAACTACTCAGACTCTCAAGCATTAGCAAACTTCTCACTCACTCATGGCAGCCATTAGGACTGTTAGCTATGAAAAAATCGATTCTCCAACAAGTTTGAGTCCCTTTATTGGTTACGTGATTCTTTCCTTATTATTTGCATGATTTTGAGAGCTGATTTTTGACGATATATTGCATGATCATATTTTACTTCAAGATCATGGACCTAAAATGAATCGTTCCAAAAATAGCAATAGAAATCACATTCGAAAGACACTGTGCACCATGCATGAGGCCGAGAGCGCGAGGTGGAACTACATGCGCACTATACAAAGGTGACTTGGAAGCTACGTGCCTGCGTCGCAGATTCAGCAATACAATTCATCTGCTTCACCTCGCGAGTGTAGAATCCCGTTGAAGTCTAACAGCATTAGAGGGTATTTCAATAAATTAGGTAACAAGACCTCTTACGCTCAAAAACAGGTTTCCCGGCGGGTTTCAATAGGTAGAGCGCTATCACACATTGCCTGCTTCCTCGCTAGGCCACGAGACCGCGCCACCTGTCTGCCATAAATCCCATCACAAGTTTCGAGATGGTTGGAATTGTGCAAACATGGTCAAACCATGGTCAAACCTACTACGTTATTTGTCTTTTGGGAGGTCTGCAAACTTCAAAACCCTATTATTTCAGCGTATCAAGGCATTGTGGACAGTGCCGTTCTTGATAGCGATTTGACTTCCCTTCCTTTGGGATGTTCAAACCACAGATCTTCGTTATTTGCTGGGGTATTTCATTTTTATGTTATGTCTCGAATTCATTTTTTCACAAGGCAGATCAATGACACAAGATCAACAAAACAAAGGAATGTAATTGTAGAAAACTGGCAAAACTAACACCCACACATCAAACATCAGGAATACACATCAATCGGCCTAAACTAGTCGAAGCCCTGATCATTCGGGTCTGACACGGAGTGCAAGGCTTGGGCGGGAAAATGCCTCCGAAATGTTACCTTTGACCTCTAATATCTCAAAGGGGAAAGATCACAGAAAAATGAACTTGACCGGGAAACTCCGGGGATTTATTAACTCTCACACACAATGAAGGAGGTTATTTTCACGAAAAATGACCCTGGTTACCCAAGGCGGCCCAGCGACCTATCAGAGGCAGGGCCACCAAACTCTCTCGTCCTGATGCCCTACCCTTAGGAAGCCAACGTTTAACATTTCAGGGTCAGAGATCAAACCGTCTAGGAGGAGAGGCGGCCTCGGACACACAGACACTGACGTTCATTAGTAAGGATTCTTCCCAATTTTGCTATTTTATGGTCATGGTACACATCTGTATTTATTTCATCTTGGTTATTATCCTATATATTAAATACGTCACGAAGCTGCGTGCGTATGAAGAGTCCGATTTAGCCAAGTAGTTCTCATTTTAAAAGCAGAATCTAATACTTTAATTGAAAGAAGTTGAAACTTATGATGGTTGTCAACCCTAACGCGCGAGGCATACAAAGATATGCCATTCTACGCCACTGGCTCGCCCAGATGCGACCTAAAGCACTACGCCTACAAAGCTCTGCCATTCTGGGCCATAGGCTACGCCATTCATGGTTTATTTGTGAGGTGTGCTCATAAAATTAGTGGGGCGGCAACAATCTCGAATTTCTCGAGATTTGATTGAATATTTTTCATGTCTGGTTTCAACCGAACCGCTTCATATCTTTACGTAAACATGTTCAAATTTCCTCTCATTAGGCGGCAAGCGTAGCGGTCCCAGGCCGCTAGTGTGAATTAATATTAATAAGTTCAAAATAACTAATAGTTTCATTGTATTTTTTTTTATTGGTTGATCGCTCTGATTGGTTGTGGGGCATATATGTAGCAGTGGTCAAACCTTAAAAGTGGATTATTTAATGGAAAGGCCAAGCTGGCGCATGGAAAACGAACACCTTCCTACAACCTGTATTTGCAAAGTAGTAAAATTTATCTCTCCTGAAGAGCAGGACGTTGACTAATCCGTGCATAAGCCAAGTACCAGTTGAAGTGCTTTTGCGTTAGTCTGACAATTCTTCATTTGATTAGGGACTCTCGTGCATGAGTGGGTCAAGTGAAAAAAACATTGTATAAACCTAGCCAATCACTTACGAATAACATATTCCAGAGAGAACACTGGATGCCCATGGTTAAAGAAAGACTAGCAGTAGAGCATCTTCCTTCATGCGGGCAATGCGAGGGCCTGCTGCTGTTGCCACTGCCATCTGGCGGGAGCTGGGGTACTCGATCAGCCGTAAGGCTCGTGTCCAATGACCATAGCTATCTAGGGATTGTGGCGTTACTGTCATACGCTGGACCGAATACAGGAGGCCATTCGTTGAAAACGGTCTGGGTTGCTGCGTCAATGCCTCATCATCTTGCATGATAACGCCTGGCCAAACATTGCCAACTGCACCCGTGAGTTGTAACGGCGCTATATGTGGGAGGTGTCGGACCACCCAACACAGCCCTGACCTGGCACGTGACTTCCATCTCTTCAGACTCATGAAGAAACGCCTGGCTGATAGGCAATTTGGAACCAACGGCAAAATGCAGCAGGTCGTTATATCCTAGCACAAGGAACTTGATATTGATTTATTATACGCCGGGATTGATGCGTTGGGGTCACGGTGGGAAAAATTCTCAGCCAGGTCTAGAGACTATGTGTAAAAGTCATGTGTGTCATGGTATTATTATTAGTTATATCTATATTGAAATAAATTCATTGACATGAGAGTGATAGTCACCCTAATGAAACGCCGTCGCATAATAGGTACGTGACTAACGTAGACAGAACTGTACTTTCCTTTCAAACAGTGTAATTTTCTGGTGGGACTTAGTTGCATGTCATGTGTTTTGAAGGCTGCAATTCCTTCGAAGAGAAGATACATTCATTTCGAATTTTTCTGAAATGTCATTTAATTTGCTGCATTTATTCTCTAATACTTTTGTAATGCATATTTTAAACATTTGAACTCAGAAGATTGTGTGTGTTTCTTTGTTATATCTCGCGTAGTAACTTTCGTGTATGTTCTTTATCTACTCAGAAAACTATTAATAGATTGTTTATACATGCTAAGATATGTCAAGTATTCAAGTACGATTCTTTCTTCATTTGTATTATTGAACGTTAGATCATGTCTCAAGCATGACTTCTGAACTTCATTCATGCACAGTATTAATGGCTACTGAAAAAAATGGCTAGTTCCTTTCACTTACGACAATCCAAGTGAACTTGGTATCTATGAAAAGAATGGCCTCTCAAAGACCGCATTTTCCAGCAATGTCGAAAGAGAGGTCACTGCTCGACCTGACATAATGAGAATCTATGCGTATATGTTCATAAATGCCTCCTGTGGAACTCATGAAAATTTTCGATTTTTAAGTACCGTTAAATGTTACTTCAAAGTGCAAAGAAACTATTTTTATAATACGGAAGACAGTATTATTATGATATGACAGGGTGCCAATCTGAGATTGTTGGTATAGGTGCCTTGCCTTGCATTTGACACGACTTCACCTTAGATATTATTGGAATTTTTATATTATTTTAGGAATATTCCTTCGAGCCTTCTTACAATTACTACCCTCTCTTTATTTTGCTTTCTTCAGGTTAATATGGGATGTGGGGAGACGAAGCCTTTTATCCAAGCCAGTGAGGAATATCGGGGGCAGTTCTACCCGGAGGCTGAACAAAGTCACTACTCTTTCCCTCCTGGTCCACTCCTTCCAGATGATGAACTAAATAAGTTGCTTTCAAAAGCAAAGAAAGAGGAAGAGAAGGCCGATGGGGAAGATGTGCCACTTCCTGAGCATTACACAGCCAAAGAAAATGTTCTCAAACCCGTGATAAACCTATGTGACAAGGCTCCGTCATTAATCATTTTTGACTACAAGTTCGGCGAGATATTCTTCGATTTGATACAGTCAGGCCTGTCCAAGTTGGCAGCTGAAAAAAAAAAGAAATTCGATATTCATTACTTCAGAGGATGTTCCCATGACATTTTCTTGTCTTACCCCAGTGGAAGCGATATCTATAACATCTTCTTCCAAACGTATCCTTCTTTGAACGTTTGCGAAAATAGCATTAAAGAAGTGATTGGAAAATGTGAAAAAGACAAGGAAGCGTTCCAAACAGTGTGCGGACCATTTCTTAATTTTCCTGCAAAATTAGTTGCATTCCCTTCCTTCCCATTCATCAGTAGAACGACTCTGCGCGAATCACTGAAGTGTACATCATGTTCTTGGAAGATTTTAACAAAAGATGATCTCCACAACGTGGATAGTTTCAAGAAATTTCTCAAAAGGAATTGCGTAGACAAACTGCCTACTCAAGCATATTCCAAGGAGGAAATTGATACGCGTCCCAAGGAGGATGGAGAAGCAATGAAAAAGTTCTTAGAAATTTTTTCCCTCTACATCTGTGCAGCTTCCTCGGTTGATTTGCCACGAACTCAGCTGGAGCACTCGGAATTGGCAGAAAAGCAAATGCAGAAAACATTGATTTTTTTGACTCCAGAGCAGAAGAAGCACATAGATGATGATGAATCATGGCTCCTCCTCATTGGAGGAGGATCAGGGACAGGAAAGACAATTGTCGTGAAAGAGAGAGCAAAGCGACTAGCAAAGGACGCTGATGTGGAAGTATTGGTGGTGAATCTTCCAGGGGGAGGTCTTACAGACTATTTCAAGCATGAATTTCAAGGTCAGTCAAGATTCTCTTCCTCTCTTAGAGCGAGAGAAGCTATCTCCCGCAAAGAAACGCGTAGTTTTAAACCTTCGATCATTCACGTTCAGGCATGTTAAAAATTCAGACAAGACTGTGCACTACTGTTCGAAAAAGTTTCCCATGAAAATGTGGCAATCCAGAGAATAATTCACCCATAGAGATTGCCGCAGTTAATTTTCAATAGTTTTTCAAAAAATAGGGCAGAAAATATCATTTTACAAGCCAAAATAAACGAGGTTGGCCTGGAAGTCTTACTCTTGGCAGGGCAGAGCCCGGAAATGAATCTAATTGGACATTTATGTGGTTATATCGGTGAGAGATGACGGAGAAACAATGCAGGAAAATGTAGAACTCTCTGGAGCAGTTCACGACAGTTAGAATGAAATTCCTATGATTATTTTGCATTGGTAATTCACAAGCCGAGGCTTGTGAAATCGGTTTTTAAGGCTACAGGGGTTAACTCTATAATCAGATGCAGTATATTTAGATCGTGTCCGTCAATCGTGGCTGATTGACTGACAAACGCTTATTTTAAGCGGGTTCTAGAGAGGATTGGAAAATTAAAGGAGTATGCCGAACATAATGCGATTTTGGCCCTTAAACCAAATTCAGTGAATCATACACATCTGAAAAGAGTGTCTCTTGTAAAATCAGAAAGTATCAATATTTATTCAAATTTGAGAGATATGAAACATATAGGTTATGCTAGGTTAAGTTAGGGCAAGTTACGAAATGGCTTACTTTTGGTTTAAATGGGTTACGAAATGAGAACACGGATTTCTTCAGAATAAAAACTTCCACTCCTTAATGAATCGAAAGGCAAGAGACTAATGAAAAATATATATATCGCACGATCGCAATTCTAGAGCATTGCGATTATGCGATGTATATATTTTGCATTTTTTTAAGGTATTGCACGCTTATATCGCACAGGAATTTCCTCTTAATGAATTTTTGAAGACATTTCTGTATTGCATGGGCTTCCAGTTTCTTAATTAAGTCTCATCCCTTTCAGCGTAAGAATTTGGATCTAAATTTTTAGGTTTTTATCGCGAAGCAGAATACAATAAAATATGAATCACATAGAAGTGTTATATAATATACTAGGTATATAGACGATCGTAACAGCGATGATTGTGTGACTGAGTGACTGACGCTCATTCTAACCGTGTTATAGATATGGAAGAAACCTGAAACTCTTCAGATACCTAAGTGCATTTGGGATTCTGAGCTCAGAACACATCAGACTGGAGACAAATCCCCTGGGGGCATATATTTTGGGGGGGAAATGTTTGCAAATAATATATATGCTTCAGTCATACGGACAGACAAGAAAAGCTGAAACTTGGCATGAACGTGTCTATTGATTGAGTTCATTAAAAATGTGAAATTTCCGACGCAACCCCTGAGGGACAATTTTTGAGGAAGGACGTAATCAAAAACATTAATTTTCTCTCCAAGCGAATTGGTGCATTAGTTCATTAGTGCATCCACTCAGGGCTTTTGGGTGGGTCGGTTTTTCCAAGGAGATTTTTGGACCAACAAAAAGGTCAAACGAATGAGGCTGAAACTTGGTAGGCATGTTGTTCTCCGATGCTGATTGCAATAATAAGAGATCAATTTTGATTTTGAGTATCAATGTGATAGTTCGAGGAGATGCAGGATCTTCTTGAAGCACGAGAAGTAGAAAATAGGGAAGTAAAGTTCTAATGCAAGTGGTAACAGCGGAAGTAAAGTCTTAAAAATAAAGGAAAGGAATAAATTGGGATTGGTATTACTTCTGAAGATACAAGACAAGGCATAATAATGAAATCAGAAGTATTGCTTATTTATACCATACCTTCTCCTGATTAACGTTTCTCCATATGACTCGAAAAGTGAGAATTATCTCAGTGCTAGTGACTTCGTAACCAGATTTGAGAGTAGACGTTTATGGGATCATTTCATAAATATGTCTTCGATAAATCATGCGATCGTGAGGTCCTTGCTTATGACAATCGGAGTTGCCTATGCTTTTGGTCAGTGCCACGATACTGGCGCCAGAAACATCAGAAACGCTTCCTCTTTCCGTCTTAGTTAATTGGCATCGACCACATGCTTGCCCTGGGACTCTTTTGTCTTTTCATAAAATAAAAACTTCTGATGTTCTAGGAGGAAGAAGAGAGAGGCATTGCATTAACCTACTAAGAAAATCTTTAAAATACTATAGAATTTTGGACTTTGGAACACTTTCTCGCTAATTGAGTCTGACCCCAAATTTTCCAGACAGAATAAAGAACCGTTGAAATTGTGAAAGGAATGAAATGAGAATCCAGGATCTCGATTTCTCCCCTAAGTGTCTAAGTATCTATAAATATGTAATTAAGAGAAAATTATATTCGCACGGTTATGACGTTAAACAGAGAGGTGCTAAAAACTCTCAATCTAAACTCTCTGACAGAATAGCTTTCCATTGTGCCTTTTATCGGCCTAAGTTGGTTCTGACCAAGGCTTCCTATTATCTTATAATAATAATACTAATGTATCTGCTTTAAATTAAAAAATTATCCTTCACCTGGTATGCTCTTGCTGATCATTGTCATTCCAACGAAACCAATAAGTACCCAAATTTTTAAAGTCCATATTACAAGGAAGTGCCTACTCATTTTCGCCAATCTATGATTTCTTGACTAATTTAGTCTTGATTATGACCTTCAGAATTGTGCAGTTGGTATAAATATGTATATGAATTTAATCTGCAACTATCAAGTATCCACATATACGTTTTACAAATTTCATCAGTTTGCATTTTATTGTCATTCAGGGCACAATAACGTTCATTTCAGAAATGGTTTGGAAGCCTGCTAATTGTTATGCATTGCGATCTTTTGACAGTTATGGTTCATCTATCATGAGCATATGAGCGACAATGTGATAATGCGAACAAAGCTGTGAAATATCAGCCTCATTAGTTGAGAAATTTCCATGGGTTCGACAAGAAATTGGGAATGTTTTGTATGTAGTTCCAGAACTGAATGGCATCCGGGTGTTGGATGGAAGGGATAAGGGAATTCCAGAAGACCGCGAGGGAATATTCGCCTTCCTGCAGAAAGAAGGAAAGAACAAACATATTCTGCTTGACGAAGTCCCCCTCACTTTAGGAATTCAAGATAAACTCGATGAGGAAAGCCTCTCTGTGCATTGGAAAGAGATTTCCAAATTAGAGGGGAGCGTAAAGAGCCTTACATTCGCATTCCGTCCGAATGATGCCACATACACGAAGGACATCAATCTCGAAGATATCAATATCTCAGGTGTCAGGATGAAAGTCCTGAACATCGTGAAGAGAAACACACGCTGCGTGTCAGAGTTATTCTTGGCTCTTGGGAACTACTCGCGTCGCATCTTTGTTTGCGAGGAGCCTACCATCCGGGATATGGACTTGCATCACTCAAAAAACCAATCGTTGCCCACTTTGTTTCCCATTTCCTCATGTCGCACTATCCATGCTTCATGCAAGAACAAATCAACTTGCGCGGCTATCAGATCCGCCAAGGCCGTAATCACTGTCCTGAAGTGCAATGAAATTGCTCCAGAGAAGCAACTATACGCAATAGTGGATAGCATGGATCGACGAAATCGTCTGGTTTATATCCTAGCAAGTGTATTCAGAATTGAGGCTAAATTTCTTGACTCACGAGGAAGGTTACTAACAAAGCAAGGAAACCCTTCAAAAATTATCGTAGTGACGGACGATCAGATTCTGGGATACCACGGAAAAGATATAATGATCATCATTGATTTTTCCGAGTGCAAATGGAAGAATTACCTCCGCTTGATATCCTCCGGCCATGATAATGTTATCATCGTCATAGAGGAAGAAGAGTTGCAAATGGGGAAATACTTTCAGATGAGTGTGGCTCTATCTGATCCAATGGACAATATGTCAAATTCATTGAAGAATAAGATTGTGCCAGATTCAACGAAGGAAAAATTCCAAGAAGGATTAACTGAGCTCTTGAAAATGGATTTGAAGCTGGAAAGTGAGACGCCATACATGAATTTAGATAGTGGAAATCTGGAAGATTCATTCATACAAACCGATCATTTGTTTTCATATGACAAACGGGGTCAAACAAAAAAGCCTACGAAAAACACGTCCCAATTCCATGTCATCATTGGGCGCCCTTCTTCTGGAAAGAGCATGAGTTTGTTACAAATCATTGAAAACATTCCGGAAGACCAAGACACATGCTGTATCCTATTTCATGTGGGGAGTGCACTAAGTTGGAAATTTACACAGCACATTCAGGGGCACAATCGCATGCTGCATATTCATAAATCAGAAGAATTGTCTCCCAAGGACATCATCGACCATGATCTAGTCGACGGGGCAAGGCGGAAGAAATACTCGAGCATTCACATATGTGTCGACGATTACTCCATTCAAGGTGTTAACACAGAGGAAGAGAAAAAGAAGTGGGAGAGAGTCTTGGATAACTTGGATTCGAAGTTAAAGTTAACCATCGTCTTGAAATCGCACTCCAAACGCGGGCGAGAGATCTCTATAGAGGAATTAAGTTCTTTTTTCAAGAATCGAAAGGTGAAAGTGACCAGACTCTCAAAATTTCCATTACATTCCAGCTTCACCAGCTCCTCGCTCCTGAATCACATATATAAGAATGAGGTCCACACCCCTTTGCGTTTAGATGCCAAAAATCTTCCCACCGCCTCCCGTCCAGGTTCTTGGATTTATGGCTCCAAACCCAAGTATATCACCATGAAATATCTCTGTCCTGGCATGCATCTACAGAAAACGTGCATGGGACAGGGAAGCTGTATGCCATTCATTGGCGCTTTTTTCTGCTTTCGTGACGCAGTGTTGACGGGGATTGGAGACCTGAGAACAGCAAATGGGGAGGTTCATGTGCTGGTCCCAGATGAGAAACTGATGACATTTCTAGACTGGTTCAGTTCATGCTCTTTCTCAGACCAGAAAATCAGGGATAAGCAATTGAAGTTTGTTCACCCGAAAGACTTTCGAGGATGCGAATCCAGTGTCTCCATAACCGTGAACGTGGATGATCGTTGGCTTCTGGAGAGCATGTCCAGATCCCGAACGGATCTCTTCATCATTGACTTCCTACCAGATCATCAGCCGGTTTGGCAGACGATGANGATCGAATTCTAGATGCAAGGTGGAGGTTTGGAATGGATTCACCCATTCATATATGTGTCGATGAGTATTCAATTCAGACTAGTACCACGCAGGAAGAGAAAGAGAACTGGGAGAAAGTGCTTGGTAACTTGGATCCCAAGTTAACATGGACCATCGTCTTCAGTTCGCACTCAAAACGCGGGCGAGAGATCTCTATGAAGGAATTGGGATCTTTCTTCCAGAGTCAGGGGGTGAAAGTGATTAGGCTATCTGAAATTTCATCTCTTTCCTACTTCACGAGCTACTCACTCCTGCAGCATATATTTAACAACGAGGTCCACAACCCTTTGCGTTTAGATGCCAATAATCTTCCCACCGCCTCCCGTCCAGGTTCTTGGATTCATGGCCTCAAACCCAAGTATATCACCATGAAATATAACTGTCCTGGCAGCCATCTACAGAAAACGTGCAAGGGACAGGGAAGCTGTATGCCATTCATTGGCGCTTTTTTCTGCTTTCGTGACGCAGTGTTAAAGGGGATTGGAGACCTGAGAACAGCAAATGGGGAGGTTCATGTGCTGGTCCCAGATGAGAAACTGATGACATTTCTAGAATGGTTTAGTTCATGGCCTTTCTCAGACCAGAAAATCAGGGATAAGCAATTGAAGTTTGTTCACCCGAAAGACTTTCGAGGATGTGAATCCAGTGTCTCCATAACCGTGAACGTGGATGATCGTTGGCTTCTGGAGAGCATGTCCAGATCCCGAACGGATCTCTTCATCATTGACTTCCTACCAGATCATCAGCCGGTTTGGCAGACGATGAAAGAAGAGGGTCTCCTGGAGATTCTAGAAGTGGATAAGGCGAATGAAGAGGACATTGACGAACATATCCTCCTCGAGATGGATTGCTTCGGAAACTTCCTGTAGGTTCCAATAACTCACTCACTTTTTACTTTAAGTTTCACCTTGTTCTTACCTTTTGTTTTCAGTTGAACAACAAATCAAGTACGAAGTATTGTTTACATAAATATTCCCACCAAATCAAATTCTTGCATTTCCTGTACTACCTGTAGTAACTTCTCATGGAATCAATTACATCTCAAAGAGAGAAGAGGGCTCACATAGCTAATCATGAATGTTTTCGACGTGTTCCCGTCCTTCTTAAAGGCAATCCGGAATCCTTGAGTCTGCCAGTCGATGGCACTGGAGGGAAATGGTTTCACTCGTCTTTTGTAGGGTTGTGAGTTGTTGTAACATTACCGTAACGTCACCGAATTACCGGAAATTACAAGATTACTGCTTCCCGGTAATATTATCGGTATATTACCGATTATTTACATTTTCATGGTTTTCAGCAGTTTTTATCTCAAGAAAAGTGCCTTTTATCCTGTTTTATTCATTTCTTTCCTGAATGAGTGATCTTAAGCCAAAGTCAATGATGATGACATAATCACAAAAATATCAGAGCCTCTGCAGTATTTCTGCATGTCTTTATTTCATGCTAAGAAATGAGCTGAACAGAGATTTTCTCTCCCGGGCCCAGACGCATTATTTGTGTTTATTCTGTTCAAATCCGCAATAAATATGTTGGCGGCTATGACACAGAAGGCTAGGTATCGCGCTTTCGTACTATTTCGTTTTTTTCATGTCGAAGGTAGGAAACGTACATTATTTACCAGCGTCACTGGAGTATTTTATGAAATCATTTATGGTCTAGGATGAATGAAAGTATGAGGGTGGATCAAAAAGCAACGACCGATGATTTTTTTCTTGACACTTGTTTTCATGTAGTATTAATCACACCTTCATTTCTCAATAATGTTCTCTCTCTTTATGGCAACACCTACCCTGCAAAGCATTTTGTTGCGTATGGAACGCTTCGGAAAAGAATTGACATTACTTTTCGATCCAAACTTGTAAAAAGAAAAAATTCTGATAAAAATCGTAGTAGAGAATGAGAGTCGCTCTTGTTCCAACTAGGACTGCACTTTAACAAAATTGCCCTAGCCTCAGTCTGACTGGAGTCAGGATTATTTTGTTTGACTTCCTCCAGGTTGGTTTGCTCGTCTCTGGCAAGCTCCTCTTTTCTCGCCAGCTTCGTATGTTGTATGCAGACACGCGCAAATCAGTACTAAACATAATTAATCGCGTCATTCCCCAACCAGTCCTATTTTTTCTGGTATTTCATTTTTCTTCGGGTCATGTGAAACTGCGCCTCATTAGTGACGGAAATGTTACTGATGACCGGACGGTCGAGTGTAATTCCTCTCAGGAATCCATCCCGGGGAGGAACTTGCCTGCGCATAATTTATTTGTAATCTGCATGTCGATCATTTCATGGATGATGATTGGCCCCCTCCTGTGGAAGGAGGAGAGGGCCAAATCTTCATCGCTCCTCCGGGAGAGATGAAAGAGGAACCTTGCCATAGTCCCTTGCGCATGTACACTCTAATCACCAATAGCTGAGCGTAGAACAAACATCACCCTTGCCCGGAAATTAAGGTATCCAGAAACGGAATTACATGGGAATGCAAGGGTATATGTTCTCTCGCAAGAAACCAGACAAGACAACTCCTGTGGCCTACCGTGGTAAGTAGAAGGATCCTCCCACAGACCTCCAGGCAGGAATTTCCTGGTTAATTCCAGGGCTGGGTTACATCTTTCGAGAAATGTTTCAAGGAATTCAATTGTCTCCATCTGAGGTCTATGTGAGAAACCATAATGCAATGTGTCAAAGGGCAGGGGACACATTACAGTAGAATCTGAGAAATAACTCCCTACAGCAATTACGTTGGCTCCATCTCACACCGGTTTTCGGAACCCTCCCAGTCACATTGGACTATCTTGGGCGAATGATTGGCCGGCCAACTCACAAGTGATTCACAAGTGTGAGTTAGCCAGCCAATAATTTGCCGAAGATGAGCCAACTTTTTTAGCTATGGCCCAACAATAAACCAGCGAAAATTTTTGACTGGTTCTGCCTCAAATGAGACTCAGGAACCCCAGCTATTTTCTTGTTCCGCGCCTGGGATTCTCCTCACCGCTATTGTTATTTTGGTTCAATTTTTAAAAATAGCAAGTTACTTTGCGTAAGAAAAACCTTCAAATACCATATCATTCACGATGCATGCTGGACTGTCTCCAAGGTTATGATGAAAAAGCCGAAACGTGAATCCGTTTCGCATGTGATCTAAATTCTGCTTCTTCTTCAGCAGTTCCATTTGTGATATTCTGGAAACGCTAGTTATCGCACACGTAGCGCCAACAAAAATTACAAATTCCTGATTATAGACTGGTCTGAGTCTTCCTCGTGTGGCCTCCTTGAAGGCCACACGTGTGGCACACAGATAATAGAGATCTATAATCTTGTTAGCTTTATTCCGAAACGCAATCCTCGTGAATCATTTGTGCAACCAACCGTCATAAGTCTCCGGATCGCTATTCCCATTGAATGGAAGGAAGCCGATTTCCGTTCCGTGTGAATTGCAGCATAGAGAGTGGTTCGAGCAATCCCATATAACATTGATGCTTCTTTGATTGTCATCTTTCTTTCTTATTACCTTTCACACACTGTCTCCAGCGCTGCTCTGAGTGCATTAAGGTTGAATTTTACCCAGGCTCTCACCCTATTATTTCCAATGAACTTTGGCCATCCTAAGCCTATCCATTTTTTTCGGCAAGGCTGCGGCAATGTCCCTCGAACAAAAATATTTTTCGTACGCGTCTTGACCACCACAGTTGAAATTCTAGATATTCCCATCTTTGAGTTTAAAAAATCCCTGCAATGGAGAGATAACGAAGAACACGATGCGACCTCTTAATAAATGAAACTGCAATAATTTGTTTTGGATAGTGACAGATTTAGCAAGTCCACGAAAGACACGCCAGATTGTAAGTCTTATGCAGAGAAACATGAGCTTCATCAGTAAATAAGTAATGGCTAGGCAAAAAAAAGGTTCGATTCAAGATGCACTGGGATCTTGGAGCGAAAATCCATATTGCAACGCGATTCACTCTCCTTTCATGGAATCGTCGGGAGAAATGTCTCTGTGTTCATTTCCCCATGCTGGGGAAATTGTTTCTCCCTCGAACAAAATTAATGTTTAGATGAACCTTCAGGTCATATCCAAAAATTTGTTGGCCGGAATGCGCGAATGACAAAAGACACTCGCCGTCTGCTATCACTTCGTTAGCCGAAATTGGATAACATCTCGGGAGAAGTGTACAGCGGACAAGAAACCTTGCTCACATTTCCGCTTCAAGAAGAGCAAGATCAAATCAAGATCACCGAGGCCGGATGCGTACACTATGAACCATTGTTAAATCAAGTCGGGAATGTTCTCCTCGCCACGGCTCCAGACTCGCCTGCTTGCCTTCTTCTCATCGCATCCCACAACAGTCCCAAATGCCTTGATGTCGCGTCGCAGTTTCTTCGTCTTCGCCTTGGGATTACCCAACTCACTTCCTCTCTTGCGCGCTAGTTTCACTTCGACATGAATTCCATCATGAGCTCACATGCACTTGCATCGAAGCTGCATCAGCATTTGCGTTGCAGGTACCGCACTTTGCAACATCGCAGCGAGAAGGTGGCTAAGTGCGGTTGAGTCTGCATCATACATCAATATCAACATGGCTAATCGTGACATCGAAAACGGCTAAAACCACCGTATGATAGGAGAAAATGCAAATGAAGATCCGAGTGGCCGCATCTCAAACTTAGGTTTGAGATGCGGCCACTCGAGTGCTTCGTTGCGTTTCGGTGGGGGAAAGCAATCTCCAATCAAATGCAACTCCACTACCATGAAGGGTTTGATGGTGAGACATGACATTTTTGACTCCGGATATGAAGTAGAATCAAGTCGTGTTCAGAAATAGATCAAATTTAACACCGGAAAGCTTTATGCCGCTTTTACACAGCCAAAGCTGTCTCGATGAGCTGGGAAAATGGGTATTACTATCAATAGTAAAAACAGGGCAATTTTCGAAACTGGTAAAGCCGTGCCCCTCTAATCTTGCTGCGCGCATTTGAACAGTGTCATGCTCAAATAAAGGCTACCATCCACCAGGATGGAGGTCATAACGTGTACCTGTATCTGGGAGAAGTATCTCTGTATCTGAGAAGAGGGAGAATCACATTTATGTAGAACAATACGTTTGTGTCATAGATGCCTTGGCTACGGGTTATAATTGCATTATGGAAAGTGGCCTCCTTTTGTCCGAGTCTCACTATATAGTGTATTGTACCTACGAGGGTCCATCTTAAAGTTTTGAAGACCCACTTGCCATTGTACTAGGGTGATGAAATGTTCACCCACCCACCAAGACATCTAGCTTAATACTGGAAGTAATTTCCATGACATCCTCTGAATTTTTTAAAAATCCAATGCTACCTTACAGATATTCTTCTATGGAGTGAAAAAGTATCATCATTCTTCCTTATAATCAATTGAGGAGTCCGAAACCAGAAATAGCACATTTTTGGGGGAATCGCCGTAGCAAAAGTGTGAAGGTGGCAATTTCAAATCGTGTTGCTTTACCGTGTAGCTTTTTAAATTTTCTTCTTCCTCATCTCCCGTTTCAAATCAGAGAGCTGGATTTCGACAATTCGATACGAATCGAATCGAATCGAATCGAACCGAGTGATCGATTGCTACGAGTGAGGGACGTCCTAAAGAATGGGGACACTCCTATTGATATGAATCATTTCCTCGATCAACTGGCGTTACGGAATCTCATTACAATCGCAGAAGAAATGGAACTGAGAAACAAGAGAACTTACTACGAAAGCATCGACCAGACATTTTACATTCTCTTAATTAAAAATCCCCTGCCAACGTATCAAATTGTTCGGCAAATACTACACGAAATGGGGAGAAGTGATATCGCCTTTCTTCATGAGGCTTCCGGTGAGTTCTTCTTTCATGTCCCCAAATGACTGAACATTTTAATTGCGATTACGCGGCAAGGAAGCAAAAACGGCACGGAGAAGGATGGAAACTTAAGACTCGAAGAAAGTCTCAGATAGAAAACAATGCATCTGCTCGAAACATTAATTACTATTTATGATGAATTTAGATGCAGTGGGCAGCTCTCCTCCATGGATACCCACTTCCTCACCAAGCGAAGCAGCATCAGCATCTCGGCTTCTACCGTCGCCAAGGTTTGTCGTCTACTTTCCTCAACTCATTAGATTTAATAACATGAATGGAGAATCCGGACCTTTGCCATATTCTATCACCAGTTTTCTTGTTGATCTACTTGAAGTGATCGAGGTTGATTCTTTTATAGTGGAAGCTTTACGGTTTTAATCCTTGGGTTTAATCCTGTCCACCGGCATCTGCGAGGGAGGAAGGAGAAAGCAGGGGAATAAAAAAGAAACAAGAGAATTTTCTACCGAAGAGGCTTCTTGCCTCTTACTTATTCAATACATCGATAGGTACCACAATAATTTTTTCCCCTTCTACACCCCGATTTCGAGATAACCATGGGAAAATCGTAATCGGTAGTGAAAATGTCGTTCAGACATTTTCGGAAATTCCAGAAAAGCGAAATATTTAACAGTGTGTAACGGGATTCGGCCGGGAGCAAACATTGAACTTCGAGATAAGCGGAATTTCGATTAATCAGGATTCTAGTTATAGTTTTTTTTATACTCCGTAGTATTTACTTGATCTTGCCAATTCCAATGAATCACTTCCAGATATACAGTACAAAGGTGATGCTAGCACCGAAGGCATGTATTTCGGAGAATAATTGATTTATCTTAATCTCTCGTGTGCCGTAGGTCCGAGCATTGCTAATTTATTTGCGCAAAAATGAAAAACCACTGGTAAAAATTAAAACTGGTAAATTGATTCTTCTTTAGCTGCGGACTGCGGTCATTGGCTTAGCCTTTGAATGCGTCCAAATTGAAGACCGATATCCTTTTCTCAAAAAGATTCCTTCTCAAGTATATTTCTACAGTATTTCTTCTAAAACGTCTCGCTCGTTGTCACAATGAACGTACATTTTCCTGTCTTTTAGGGATGATGAACATGAAAGAGACATGCACACCGTCGCAGATACACTAAATTGTTACTCAAGAGACCTGCAGTTTATCGCAGTAGAATCCGTTCTGAGGGATTTAAGGGCTCAGAGGATCATTGAGCACGATGAATACTTCATTAATTTCAAGAAAAGTAAGAAGGAAAAGTTGATGTTTCTCCTGGAAACCCTACCTCTCAGGGGATACACTGCATTTCGAGGATTCATTGAGGCTCTCCATCGTCATTACTCCTTCGACCTAGCAAAAAAACTGGAGCAAGGTGAGTCATGAACAAAAGCTATTTTTTATTATTTCTTCACAATTTTTTTGTTCTGTTAAAAAACCATACATTTCCAATATTTTTACTTCATTCAATCTGCTTTCATTACTTTTGAAAATTTTAGCTTTTGAAATAGTGAATTACATGACCCGTTGTATTTTAATATGCCACCGCAATATAATTCTCTAAGAGATAATAAATTGCCCAAAAATCCGTACTTCGAGCCTCATGAGTCGTTCTATTGATGCTCCTAAGTCCAATATTTGAATATTATTGATCGGGATAAAAATGCGCAGGTCTTCAGATAACTGCAGCTATAGGTTGAATAACATTGGTAATGCTCCTAGAAAGGAGATTCCGAAATAATGCAAGTAAAACGTCGCCAATAAGATTTCATATTTGATCATGAAAGGAAGAGTTTGGAACTTTCAGGCACCTTCGTAATCCCAGCGGACAGTTTCACTTAATAATAACCTTCTCTGTAGAAACGCTAACCTTGGAATGAGCTCCTCAAACTTTATGCCTGGCAGCTATTTCCGAAAGTGCTCCTCCATGAAAGTTGCCTATATTTGTAAAAAAAGAAAAAAAATTGTAAGAGGAGCATCAAGGAACATCAGATTTACCTATCGAAGATCAAAGCAGATGACAGAAAATAAATTAATTCTAGATTCTAATGCACCCTTACAAATATTTTTTTAAGTCTTGCTACAAATGTCTCTAAAATTCCTCAGTGCCACCTATAGCCATTTAGTTCATACCATCATGCTGCAAAGAAAGACAAACAGGAATTCAAAGGTTTCGACGTAGCGTTCTTTTTGTATTCGAGTTCTCAGAGGTACACGTTATTATATCATTTAACTACTAATCCTGTTTTAACTGCAGCAGGAAACACACGATCAACCCACCCTTATGTATGTCAATCTAGAATACAAGAACCGACTCAAGCACGAAGATGATGAACCTCCACACGAGTCGAATTCCAGTGGAACAAGTGCAACCAACGAAATGATTTCTGCTCCCGAGAACGTGCCAACAAATGATACTGGGAGTATATCTACATCGTAAGTCCGTCAGAATGAATGCATAGACGTCTGGAGTGAGATCAATGATTTTCAATACGAGAGTCAGGCATCAGAACTTTGAACATTTCGATCTAATTCAACATAATGCCATCTCCTTCCTGTCCTCGACCATCAAAAATCTCATTTCTGATTCATGGTTGGTAAACATAGACTAACGGTGCCCATGAAACGATGATTGGAAGATGGGTGTGCATGATTGCACCCTTCCGCCACGAAGGCTGGTAGGGAACTGACAGCTCCGGTCGCTGACATGGCAACGCGCAAAAAGCTTGAGTAGTATGCACATGGGCATTTTGGTCCAGATCCTGAAGAGCTCACAAGTACGTTTGCCTTCACCACCATGACCAAATTAAAATTTAAAAATTTGCAAAATTTACCAGTTTTTGTGCAAATTCGCCAAAAAGCCAACTCAACCTGTATCTTGTTCATAAACTAGTATACATGTTTGTCAATTTTCGCTTTCGTCAGGCCAATATTTTCTTATTATCGGACAATCGAAGCGCGACATGGAGACACACGGACACACAGACGGACAGGACACGACCATGAGTTGTCTCTTTCCTTTTAGGAAAGGAGGCTCGTTAAACAATTAGAAATTGAAACCTGTGCAAAATGAAAGCTCCCTTTAGGCTCTTCTCGTGAATACATCAGTTTTTCTGCTTTTCTCAGAAATTTCAACGATTCTCTTTTCTTATTTCATTCTTTTCTCGTTTCAGACAGGGTACAAGTTTGAATTATATGCCTGAGTTATTTTGGTACTGCGTAGTGTTGAGTCGAACTATTTGACTTGGTTTAGCATTCAGACATGTATGTAGATTTACACTTGCCGAGAAAATCAATAACTACAACTTCGCCATATGAATGCAGCTCCTCCCCCGGAAATCAATCGTTTTACAAATTCAAGTCACGGGGAGATAGTGCAATTCAATCCAATTTTACAATTTCCGAATCGTTGATAGCACTCCTAAGCAGTTGACATTGAATGAGTCGGCACAAATGCAGACTTTTAACTCCTAAGATGAAGATCAAATACGCTGGTTGCGCCGTGGATGATGACGTGCGCGCGAGGTTTGACTCCATGGGCAATTTAATCTACTCGAAACGGCAGTACGCGCCTGCGTCGCATTTGCATCGATGCAATATAGATACTACACCTTGCAACATAAAAACACAGCCCAAATAAAATAAAAACAACATTGGTTCGTTATAAACAACAGTTATCACACACTGCACTGAAATTTTTCGTCTGAATGGTGTACTTTTCCCCAATGATCTGGCCGTAATAGAACGTTTTTTTATTTAATGCTATCGGTCACCTCTCGTTAGTAGGGTAAAACCACCTTAGTTCGGACACTGCTGCAAACATTGTTACAAAACTAAGCATTCGCGGGCTGCCTTCAGAAATGGTTCTTCCTAACATGAGATGAACACGTTACCGAGCGAAGGAAAAGCGGTGGTCATCATGACTTTGCATGATTCCAGGATATTGGGCTTAGGCTAATGCTATATCGCGAACAGGAGGAATTATTCAAGGAACTGTAAGGAGAGAATCTTACTTTTAAAACGGTTCACCCGGGACTTTTTTTTGTTTTCTGTGCTCAATTCTTACTTCCCAGGAAACTAGGAAGACATTAAGTCCTGTTATGCAGAATGCAAGTGCATTGATCAGATTATTGCCTTACTTTCGGTGTGTCCGAACTTAGGTCAAAAAATGTTTGAGAAACTTAAGTTCGGACATGCATTTATGTGTCTGCGGAAAGATGACGACCTCTTGAGATAAAGAAGTTTAGAGTCGACAAAAGCTCAGTTGAGTCATGCTTTTCAGAGAACATGTATTTTTTACCTCTGTCCGAGCTTTCATAATGGAACATGTAACTTCGGACACCGTCGAGCACATCAGAAAAAAATACAGCTTCATATATTTATTGGCACACCCAAATGTGCGGCGTGCCTCCCATGAAGTGGTAGGAGGTTGGAATGCACGGGATTTTCGATCCGAGGGTGTTGAAAAGGCCATTAGAAAAGGCCATAATGTGCCATCAATGCCTACGATGAACACGTCTGCTGCATACATTTTTGGGAGTTGTACCTTTAAATTGGAAGTGTGGATGTGTCCCTGAAGTTGGATATTTTCTGAACTAAGCATGAAAGGAAATATTTGTCTACTGAATATAACAAACTGTGCTAGTCCGTTCTGCTTAAAAATAATTTCTGACATCATGACCCGAATGAATAATGTGCACCCAAGGGATTATCTGCAAGGGTAGGATTTTTCTAGTAATTAACGACTGGAGGGCTACGAACAACTACGTACGACGTGCGAAATTCCAGGTTTCTATATCCTTCCCCGCCCGATTCAATGTAACAAAACATATTTTTAAATATAGCTCCCCCTCTGTACCGCAGAAAATATCTCCCAGAAGCAGGATTTCCCTTTATGATTGTATACCAGCATGTACCTAACTAGTAAGGTAACATCCTTTCGTCTCCATGACTCCCCGGAACGGAATAATTTTTTTTGGAAAAGTTCCACCCCTAAAATATGCCCCTGGGAACGAATCCAAAAAGTAGTTCCCCCCCTGATATCTGCACCTCAATAGGTACCGATGCACCAAGTTTCAGCTTCTATGTCTCTCCATTTCATTGGAGCTAAAAAAAAAAACTCATGGAGATTCATCTCTCCCAAATACATCCGCATCATCCGAGTTATTCGTGTTGACCTACCAAGTTCGAATGTTCAATCTAATTTAAAACATTGTTAAAATTAAAGTCAGTCGCTGACTCCTCAATCTCGATAATCCTATACTAGAAAATAGGGGAATGATCCAATACTTTGGGAGTGGGTTATCATTCATTCACATAAAAATGAAGTGTTTCAAGCCTCTTTGAGACTTTAAAACGGGGTGTCCGAACTAAGGTGAAGGTGTCCGAACTTAATTTTTTCCGCATCTAAGTTCGGCCATCCACATTATAGGTAATATCTGTAGTCATAAGGGTCGGAAGGACAACATCTTTATAGCACTCAGACCTCCTAGTGCTGTGTTCCAAGGCTAAAAAAATGAAGCTTCCAGCTTGTACCGTTGAGATGGGATGAGCGAATGATGAGGCTTGGCCAGCTTAACTGTCCGAACATTGGTGATTTTACCTAATGTTGCCGCTTAACGATGATTTCCCTTTAGTACGTACACAAGTTTTTGACGAGGCTTTCCCTGTCATTCTTTAGATAGCTTTTAGTTCCTGTTTGTACGCATTTTCTTTATACGGACCTTCGGTTAACACGTAAGACTTGAGACAGATCACCGTTCAAATTTGGCCCCGTTATTACGTACGTCAGGTCATACATCACAATCTATGTAGGCTACAGTATTCTCAGGGTCTGTCACATTGTCTTTTCCGATTGTTTCGCATATATCTGGCCTTAAGTTAGCTCACAGAGCAAAGCAAAGGAGCTCGCAGATGCCCATCTGTTGACAATAAGCAAGTGGAATTGTTGTTGTGGGTTTAGTTATTTCATTGAAGGCTGGGAATTGGCACAATGTGTCAATTTAGTGAGAAATGGCTTGTTCGAATCACCTTTTACTTGGTGTTGAGATCGAAAAGAGTGCCCTTTCACTTGATGGCAATCATTACGAGGGTGGTGAATGGGGAAAAACAGGTGGACGTAGAACGGGACTTAGGCCTTCTAAAATGAGTGATTTATTTGCTTTGACAAATGAATCGCTCATTATATTGGGACGCAAAAATACAGATTGGGGAGGCTCACCATTTATAAATAAAATATTAAAAAACCTCTCTCTTTGCATAGTGGATTCGATCGAAATCCCAGTAACGGTGGTTTTTCCTTAGCATAGTTCTTGAAGGATCTAAGATCGAGGAAGTCCAGGAATCTTCTCAAAAATCGTAGTTTCCATTTTAAATTCTTCTTTCATCGAAGGACTATAACTATCACCACTGTTGTTATTACCCCACCACATCCATCTGCTTGCATTTCAGTAGTTGATTCAACGAGAACACCTTCCTTTTACAGATGTTTGCTCTCGCAACGTCGCATTCTCTTTGTCTTTGTCTTGGGATTACCCAGCTCACTTCCTCTCTTGCGAGCTAGTACTTAGGTTTGAGATGCGGCCACTCGAGTGTTTCGTTTCGTTTCGGTGGGGGAAAGTAGGCTCCAAGGAAATGGAGCTCCACTACCAGGAAGAGTTTGATGGTGATCCATGGCATTTTCGACTCCGGATATGAGGTATCAATAGAATCACGTGGAGTGTTCAGAAATAGATTTTAATACCGGAAAGCTTTATGCTAGTTTTTAGCCCGCCGAAACTGCCTGGATGACCTGGAAAATGGGTATCAAAAACGGGGAATTTTCGATTGTGGTAAATCCGTGCCCCTCTACTCGTTCCTACGAGCGTTAGAACAGTGTCATGCTAAATTGAAGGCTACCATCGACCAGTATGGAGGTCATTGCGTATACCTGTATCTGGGAATTAAAGAGTAATCACATTTATCTAGAACAATAATTGTGTCATAGATGCCTTAGCTACGGGATATAATTGCATTTAGGGAAAGGGCCTCCTTTGGTGAGCATTTGGTGGTGAGCATACCCACCAAGATATCTAGCTTAATACTGGAAGTAATTTCCATGACTTCCTATGAATTTTTTTATTATCCATAGCTGTACGAGGTATTACAGATATTGTTCTATGTTGTGAAAGAGAATGATCATTCCTTCCTATAATCAAAAGAAGGAGTCTGAAACTAGAAATAGTACGTTTTTGGGGGAATCACAGAAGCAAAAGTGTGAAGGTACCAATTTGAGATTGTATTGTTTTACCGCGTGACTTTAAAAAAATGTTTTCTTCCTCATCTCCCGTTCCAAATCAGAGGGACGGATAGTGTAAAGGCATTGAGACGACTGAAGTACGTCCTCATGGAGAACATAATTGATATGGATCGGTTCTTCGATGGATTGGTGGAACGGCGACTAATAACACTCTCAAAAGAAATTGAACTGAGACACAGGAACTACTACGAAAAGATTGACAAGATATTGTCCATCCTCTTTCAAAAAAATCCCGATCGAACGTATAAGACTGTTCTGCAAATACTGCACGAAATGAAAAGAGAAGATATTATCGCCTCTCTTCATGAGACTTCCGGTGAAAGCTTATTTCAAGTCCACAAATGACAGAAAACTGTAATTTCGATGAAGCGGCAAGGAAGAAAAATGGCACGGAGAATGCTAGACATTTAAGGCTGGAAGAATGCCTCAGTAAGAAAACGATGAATACGCTCGAAACTTTAGTTACAATTTATGATGCATTTAGGAGTTGTGGGCAGCTTTTCTCTCTGGATACCCGCTACATCGCCAAGCTCTTGTATTGCAGTGAATAAGTATTATAAATCATTGATGCTGCAGCAAGTACTTATGGTCAATAAAACCATAGTAATGTCATTTTGGATTTCCTTCTGGGATCGGTTTATTATCAATTTCAAAAATCACAGCCTCAAATTCAATATCTAAGCAAAATTGCATGTAAAGCAATGTTCATTTTTTTAATTTGCAGCAGCACAATTTAAAATCTGTTTTTCTCAAATTCTTGAGCAAGCCACACAAACTGTAAAAAATGGGTACCAAAAATGTTATAGAATCGGACCAGAGCAAGATCTTGCAATCATTTATCAGCTGTAGTGTTTTTATGCATACTGTCCGGTACGGATTAAAACCTATCCAACTCAAAACATCACCTACCTGCTTCATTTGCCCAATTTATTGCCATGATTTCTGTATAAAGTTATTGAAGATGTGCACTAATACTATAAACCTACCTTGACGTGTAAACATAGAGACCCATTTTTTTTAGTCTGAAAAAGTACAAAAAGTCATCTTGACATCCTTTACATTTAATTTTAAAACGTTCTCCTTACAGGTAGTCCTCATGAAACACACTCACCAATATTTCCTTCCTGAACCCCATTTCCCCCTCCTTCAATCCCACTTTCCTCTACACTTGCCAATTATCCCTTACCCCATGCACCCTGTTCTTCTTTCTCCCTCCTTTGGGATAGTCCCAACTTTCCAGGAGGGACCTTTTCCCCAACCATACACTCCGTCTGCCATTGAGAGCCACGTGTCAATGCAGACTCCAATTGGAAAAGCCTCCATGACCAAGAGACGATGAACAGCCACTTTGGAGATCACCATACAGCATCCTTCCCCTTAGAGAACCTCTTCCATGCATGAATGCAGTCGATGCCTGGAAAGAATTTGAACCACCATGATTTTCTGCTCAGTGTGACCAGTCATCAAATTAATCTATATATATTATGCATTGATAAGTATCCAAAAGATGAATATTCAAATACTTTTGAGAGATCCAAGGAAGAAAACAAGGAAAGACCAACAGAATTATGAGGGTGTTTCAAAAAGGTAAGAGCAATTCCTGTCTAAGCTGTCCTTGTGAGCCTTTACCAGTATAATGTGAACAAACGCTAATCAATTTTTGTTCAGAGTGTGCTTTAATTCAAGAGAATGTCACTAGTAGCACTATTGGACCTGAAATCAATGTAGAGTATCTTTCCAGTGTGCACCAAAGAGCAGCAGTTTACTATCCAGCAGATATTCACAAACGAATGTTAACCCAGTACAATGATAAGTGTTTGACAAGGAAATGAATGTGTAGTTAGAAAGGTTTTGAAATGAATGAATCAGTGCTGTTGTACTTGCACATGCTGATCCACTGTCATCAACAATATTAATTTCTCTATTTCGGGAACTTTCTATCCACTCATAAGCTTATTGCTGTCAAACCCTTCTTGCTATACTGGGCTAACATTTGTTCATGATTATCCAGTAGTAAACACCCTCTATCAACAAAAACAGAAGACAGACTGTTGCTCTCCCTTGGTGCCATGATGGAAAGCATACTCACCATGTTGAATTAGAGTCCACCAGTGAATTTCTCTTGAACAACAGCATGCATCATGAATAAATTTGACCAGTCTTTGAGTGCATTATGAAGTTTAAAAGGTATAGGTTCACATGGACAACTTAGAAAGGAATTGCTGCTACTTTTCAACCACCCTTGAACATTGGTCACAATCAACATGGAAACATCTGCTTATTGATTCAATTTGGACAGAACTTGGATGTGGAGGAAATCTTTGGGAGTTTACTTAATTGCATTGATCTCAGACTTCACTCCTAAACCATTAAAAAATTTGCAATAAAAAATGCCAAATGTATATTGATGTACTAATTCACCTAATAAGCTGGTGTGAATGCAACAGGAAGTTCTTTCACTTTCAGGCCTTGCAATGTCAATAGTACCAAGAGCTTGGATTCCTTATGAAATCCCCTTTGCAAAATGTAAGCACTCCAACTTCAGCAGCTGCCAATTATACTCCCTGGACACTTGGAAGCAGGGACAAAATCACCTCCTGGTGGAGAAATTCTTCATATAAATTGTGCTTGAATGCTGCAATTGGATTTTTGGATAGGTCCTGTATAGGTTATTCCATAGAACAAAAATTGGTAAAGATTTCCGCATAGGGGATACCATGGAACAAAAAAAGGCAATGATATAAAATATTTCTCCGTTTTAATTTTGACATCTAAAGCTTTCCAATTTCATCCCCTGAAGATGTACATGTACACTAAGGCACCAACATGACATCAAGCTTTGGTTTTATTTTAAAGCCCAACAAGCAGAGACTCCAATTTGAAAATGATGATCAAAGCCTGAAGCATAAATTAAGAAGTATTGGAATAGTGGTTGTAGTTATTCGCAGAATACTCCATACACTACCTCTCTAGTGAACCAATATCAAATAAATAGTTAAGAGTTATAAGGAGGTTTTTTTATAACTTTCCTGAAAATTGCTCCACTTGACAAACATGTCTCTTTGATTTCAAGTATTGAAAATTGGAAAATTTAATGCATTGAAAATTTTTCAAATAAAGTTAATTTACAGGACGTGAAAGAAACTGCAACTTGGAAAATGTTTCTGAGCAAGCAACTGAATTGCTAATAGTGAGAACATTATGTTAATGTTAGTATTTGAGTTAGTATATCACCACTATGAGTACATTAGACTCATACATCAACCTGCACTGGAGAATGAATGCCCTAAGACCTGTCCTCTTACACTTCAGAAAAACAGGAGTATTCAGGACCAGCCAATGACAAGATCTATGTATGAGTGCTGTGAGCAAGGTTGATGGCAGGAGTCCTGGAGAAGACCAAGGTAAATCCATTTTGGGATGGCAAAACAGTGAGAAGCTTGGGAACATGGGCGGGTAAGTTGTTACTGGGAAAAATAAAAGGGGAACAGAGGAAAAATTTACTGGGGAGAAAGCCAGGTGGGCCAGAGAAGGAAGTTTCCCATCCTCCTTCCTTTTCCCTCTCACACCTCTGCTCCTGAAACACAAGAGGAAATAAATGTAGGAATGCAAGATGTCCCTCACAAGTCTCACCAAATGACAACTTCCTAAGGGCATAGGTTATGAGCACAATATATTCAACAACAAAAAAATCAATCAGACTGGATATACAGGGAGATCACAAATTTACTGATGGATTTTAACATCTATAATTTCAATATGAACTTTGTGGAAGTTAAGTCCCAAATGCTGAAACCTCCTTTTGTCAATGGTCCTTCAAGAATACATGGACAATTATGGGAGAAAAAGAGCTCTTTAGCTTAAAGATCAATTTCTTCCCCTAAATTAGGTTTATGCATTTGGGCCTAAGTTACTACCATGGACAGCTATGGTATGTAGTTTAAGTTTGTTGCATATTTTATAAGCAAATAACTTCAATGCAAGTTTAATCATTTTTAATGTAGGTCTCTCCTGCCTCCTTAGCAATTGTGACAGCATGAAGCTGCATAATGAATAGTGTGAGAATGTCATTCATAGTGTTTCCACTGCACTGCTCTAAATCTAAAATAATTCCATGATTTGTTTTTCACAGGAACCTTGGATTTCACGTAACCCCAAAGGTCAAATATATCATGTATCCTAGCAATCAGGCAGGTTATTTGGTTAGGATGCAGAGTTAAACCCTCCAAGAAATGTTTTCTTCTACCTCCTGCAAGTAATCAATCCTAAATGTGGAACCACACAAATAGTTGAAATCAGACTTTATCAAAGAGCTCCTCAGGAACCTCTAGAACTAATTGAAAGAAGTCCTGCAGCATGACCTTCATAGATTTTCTCATGCAGCAATGCCATCACAGCTGCAAGGAGGTAGGGGAGACCTACATTGTCAGTGCCTTCAGAATTAGAGAAGAGCTTGAAAGCATATGATTTCATTTTCATACAACAATTAATACTATCTTACAGACATCATTGGGAGTTTAAATTAGAATTCCTCAAAACTTAATTAGAAATCACAGAGGCTAGTATATTCATGGCCACCTGACCTCTGAAGCTTCTATTAAAGCCTAGTGAGAGTCAGGGCTATGGAGGAAAAATAGGAAAATTTTTAGCCATATGTCAAGTGACAAGAGTTATGAGGAATGACACTCCGACCATCCAGATTGTTATTGGATGAGGATGTCAAAATTAACATCAATGAGTGAAATTTCTCATCAGATTCCATATATGGTAGATGAAGGAATATACAGGGTGACCCAAAAGTAATGCACCATAGAGGATATCATTGTTGGACTTTAATGATTCTTCTTTCTTTTGTTCCAGGTAAAACAAAAAGACAAGAAGGTGGTGTTGGTTTTAATGTATCAATCAATTGCTACAGAATTTAATTAAAAACACTCAGAGAGGCCTCCAATTGATCAGAAAACCACTGGAAGAAAAATGTATACTTCTATTGGATAGGAAAGGATCTGAGTGTGCCAAGATCATCAGTTTAAGAAATGTTTAGACATCAAATGTACAGCAAATTGAAAAGTGTTTCCAAGTTAATGGCCAATAATTTGTACATGTGCTGCAATTTGGCCTATGGTCCATAACCTTTGGGCCAACCTGTACAGTCGGACAAATTCGTATGCTACTAGGAGGCATACAAGAGCTGGATCATCTTACTTGCATATTCATATCAGAGAATTCATCAAGGAGATAACTCCACTTCACAAGTGCATATTCTCACACTCATGATTAAACTGGTATGCATATCTGAATTATCACTCAGTACCTGTTGATTCAGCTGCCCCCTTCTCACACTTTTTAGAGTTTTGGATCTAAGACAGCCTTCTCTTCGGGGAAAGGTGAGACACATTGCTGACAGTGATGAAAAATGCTTTGGTTTGATGCAGAGAGTGAATCAAACAGAGTGGAGGGCATCTGAAAAATCGTATTTACCAAACAAAAAGCAATGCTGTGCGAATTCTGAGTGTTTCAACATAATTTCCTAAGTTTCTATTTAAATTTTCCCAAATTTCAGGTTGAATACATTATCCATTCTTGATTAATAAAAAAAAACAAATATGTCAGAGATATGTGGAACACCCTATCCAACATATCAATCACTAACAGCAATAGCTGCCTTCAAGGAAATGTCCTCTTGCCCTTCACATCCATCTCCCATGGAATACTGGCACGATGGCACTCATCTGCATTCAGGCCTTTGAGACGTCTCCTGTACGTGATCTTCTGGTGGCATCGATCGAATGACACTGCTCCAAAAGAAATTATCATTGGTAGCCATATGGGAAACATTTGGGCACAACACTGCACGACATCGACATCACCCGAAAGAAACTCAACGTAATCAGTCATCTGGCATGCCAATCCTGGATGCTCACTATGAGACCCAGTCCAACAAATCCTCCTCAACGTGTTCTGCTTCATGTCTGTGTGGACCCTGACAAGAAAAAATGCAAGTCATGAAAAATACTTTTTGCAATCAACTTTTAGTTGTTTTTGCTATCAAATTGGCAACCCATTTAAAAAGGAACAGAAGAAATAAACGAAGTTTATAAACAAAAGAAAACGTAACCAGTGATCAATGACCTTAGCCAAAATACATTGGACTTTCATCTATTTCGAGTACAGTGCACCGGAGCGTGACGACTCGTATGAAAGCCATTTCGTCCCTTAATCAGGGCATCCTATTCCCACCCAATTGAAGCTCCGTTTACGTTATAGACGTGGTCTCATGTCACAGCAATCGTAAGCCAAAGCATATCACTGTTTAAAGTTCATCAAAAAGACCCCAACGCGCTGGAGAGGGAGTACAATAAGGCCTACCCCATAGGCCTAGCCCAACCAGCCCTAGAGGACGGCATCTCGTACTTAGGCCGAGTTCCATGCAATGACAAGCTCCTCGAGGCCCATCAGTCCCAGCCAACGCGCACCCTGCACACAAAACCGCTGAAGGAGCCCATCCACCAGCCAGCCGTGAAGCTTCCAAGTTCCTCGGGGGCCTTATAATAACCTTGTGCAAATCATTCTTCAGCGTTATTTCAAACTTGCCTTTCCGCCATCGTGCAAGACGTTCAGCCCGTCATCTGCAGGTTTCAGATGGAAAGCGAACAGTTTTAGTGTTTCGCGCTAGATGTCAGAAAAGTCGTCATTGGATTCCAAACCCAGCAGCATCGGCCGTTTTGACGTTCCTGGCCAGATTACCGTTGTTTGTGATGACGATGACTCCTACAAGCAAGTCAGAACGTCATTTTCTCTGTGAAAATGTCGATTTTACGTCGCGGATCCTCGATTTAATGTCGATTACTCTTTGCTCATTTCGAATGTGAGCTTCACATTCCACTTTGACATGTGTTCGACCAGGAGTGTCAAACTCGACTAGCCTGGGGGTCGGATGGAAACCTTCAGGGGTGATTAGGGGCCACAACAAAAATGTAACACCTTCTCTTTGATAAGGTAAAAATTCGACGTCAGAAGCAACCAGGACTGTTTTTGCACTTGTGCTCTTTGCGCAAAAACGGGAGAGTATTAAGGCGAATTAAAGAACGCGTGAACTCAGAGAAGTGGTCTCGATCGAGCCACCTCGAGTGCGTTCCCTCGTTCGATCCTTCAGTCGTTGAAGGCTAGGACGAGAACCGCGAGAGGCGCCTCCGCCCGTTATGACGCCCTCTGCCCTGTTATTACCACATCGGTGTCGTTTTAAGTGTCATAATTGTTGGCATCATAAGATAAGCCTGTCCTTTTAACCCTTTCGCTGCAATTTTCTTTTTTTTTTGTCATTGGAGGAAACTCCAGAACTTAGTATACGATGTTAGTGTATGCCGAGTGTCTGAGCAGACGAAATTTTTTGTTCTACAGATTCAGGGACTCAGCTCGAATATCGCAGCAAGAAGACAATCCTGGAGATTCAGCCGAACATCGCAATCAAGGAGAACGTGACAGCGAATGCGTTAACGACAAACCCTGTTTTTTTCTTTACTTACTACCTGGCCGATAAAAGTTACGATACTCCCCTTTTTTGGTTTTGTCCACGAAAGCATCTGTCCTGTTGAAGCCAGTCACGGAGCGGGACAGCCATCGACGCATTCCGCGAGGTCACTGGTATTACAAGCAAAGAAGTTTTGTGGCAACCTGGGGTTCCAGCAACTTAAATCGGTTCCCTCCCGTTCTGCTGCTAAACTTAGCATCGAACTGGAAATACCTGCCACTTTCGACGCAATCGATTCCCTCAATGATTTTAAACGCCTGTAACGCTTCTCACACGGAAGTCCCCTAGACTCCTTCATTTCTGGACTCTCCAATTTTTTCCCTTTTTTTTCCTGAGGGTTGAATCGAAGACTTTGGCCCTCAAAGCTTTTATTAATAAAAAAAAGTCCAGTCTGTTTAGAATATTTAAATCGGACATTCGTCCCCGATTTTCACCGCATACAATCAACACATTTGATACGCGTCATGCCTCGGCGTGCGACTCACGAAAGAGACGAGCGCTTTTCGGAGTGAAGGCTGGGAAGTCCAGACCGAGGGGGAGGAACCGACAAAACGGCCGGAAGAGGGGATGTTCCTCGCTATCACTCGAGAGCAACGACGCCCTAAGAGTTTTCAACATGGGGGGGGTGGAGGGGAGGGGAGGGAAGGGTGGAGGGGAGGAGGAAGTGTGTGGCAGGGTCATCCATGTCCATTCTATTTTGTCCATTCAATCCTTATGTTTTGGGGAAGGGGAGGAAGAGAATCCCCCGATTACGCCTGGGTTCATTTTTCATATCCTCTTATATCACTGTTTGTGCACCGTTTTCCCTCGGCAGGTGTGTATGCTCCTTGACCAGAATTTCTCAAAAGTATTAAATTGTTACGTATGAAACGTGGACGTGAAGTGAGAGGAGGAAAATATTCATGAGGGATGATCAAAATTAGACTGCGACTTTTCGCCAGGAAAGTGCAATCTTAGCTTTAAATTCTCCTCTCCAATGTAAATATTGCAGCCCAGGCCCATTTGTACTGACGAGAGGAGGAGCTTTTATGCACCTCTTTTAACTTTCCATTTTTAGTACACATTTTAGAGTAGGGGTCTCAAACTTGTGGCCGGCGACTCACCTGCGCACACCGCCAGAGAAAAACTTCAGGCCCGATATATACACAATCAGGGAAAACCATCAGATTTTTTTCACTTTGGCCCATAGAGAGTTCATATTTTGACGATACGACCCGCACACCGAAACGAGTTTGAAATCCGTGCTTTAAAAGTTCGGTTGAATACGCTTGTGTTGTGTTACTGCGCGAGATGGGTAGAACAAGCACCCCATCAAGTACAGCCACGTCTGCACGAATTGTCCCTCAAGCTTCGACTCCTTTACATTTCAGTGTTTAGCCCAGCCTGTTAAACCTATTTCTTCTTTCCCTCACCAAGGTTGCCAGGGAGTTCGACTGTTTCTGTCTCTGCTCTTCAGACTCGATACCCATGCTGGAATAACTTATTTCGTCTGTGATGATTTTTTTTCCTTATCGTCTTCCACTGTTGGTTCTGGGGATTCAGTCGATCTCGTGTCCGGCAGACTGTTGTCACACACCTGCAACTTTCTTTCCTTCTTCGTTCTGTGGCATTTCGTGCATTTATTTGAATTTTCTTAAGTATCTCAGACTTCTTTCTTCACTTCCTTCGGCTTGCTCGCTCGTCTTCACAAGCATTAAGTGGATGGAAACAGTCGGGGAGGGAACACATAACCCCCTTGGCCCCCTGACGCCATGCTCGTCCTGCTTGTGCGAAAACGATATGCTAATGTTTGCCAAAAGTGATTTCCTGTTTCCAGCAAACTCGGGTTTTCCCGAATTTCTGGATGCGTTTCGCTTTCCCACCAAATTCCTTTGAAACTCAAGAAAAATGCAGGCGATGAGAAAAGAACGATTTTTCCTTTATTCAGACAATAATAATAATTATGGCCATAACTATACATGGCGAATTTGGCACGATACACTTTGCAGTTCCTTTATACATGGTAACTTCTATACCACCCTCGACCAGATTCATCAGGAAAAAATCAAGAAATAAAAACAAAAATAAAAATGGCAATTTCTAAAGGAAAATTTTTTAATCGACTAAGGCTCGAGTCTTCGATGACGGTCTGCTTATTGCAACGACACATTCGCAAAAATCCACTCACTCTTGCATAAAAAAAAGGAACAATTCTTTAAAATGTTTACATACAACTTCGATGTTTGCAGAACCTGTTTTTTTTTTGTTTACCTAGAGATATATAAGCCTAGGGCTGTACACGTGAGATTCACACCCTCCATGGACGATCGCAAAAGGACAGTCGAAGAAGAAAAAAAAAAAGAAAACATTTTGCAAACTTTCAAAAAAAAAGAGAGAGAAAATTTAGCTTATCACATTGGAAGTGCATGGATCGAATATCAAAAGCCATGGTTGAATTTTGTTTTGTTTTTGCATTCGGACTGGAAGCACGCCGTTTTTTGGGGGAGTTTTCCACTCATGCGCAAAAAAATAAAAGAAGGAAAATTGGCACACCTGAGATGAGACCTTTATATAAAGTTGAGACCTTTATATGGATTTGAAACGAAGAAGGAACGTTTGTCGTCAGGAATGTCGATTTGAATATTTACACAAAATTTTTTGCCCATCTGTCGAATTTTGATCCTCTTGCAGAAATTTGGCACTGACGCTTTCGATGACTAGGATTCTCCCTTGTCGAAATTTTGGCCTTGTGGAATTGCACCATCTGGTTTTGACTAGGTCTTGCCACGCACCATGGTTCTCGGGGATTCCTTTTTTTGCTATCTTTATTTGGCACGTATGAATTCACATGCAGCGGATGAATTGGCACTAGGAAAGACTACAAAAATCGCGCAGTGAGTATTGTGTCAGGTACCTCTTCTCTACAGCCGTCTAAATACAGCTAAAAAATATCTCTCCGCGCCATTCACGCCAGACAGGAATTGGCAGAAGGGAAAAAATCTCTATACAGCAAAAAAAGGCAGAAAATTTTTGCAGAACGCATTCGCGTTTTGTACTCGTGGAATCAGCATGAAAAAAACTGGAGTTCGCTTTCGAGTTTGGCGGAAAAATCGTAGAAGGAATGTATACGGAGATTGGGATCCTTTTTTGACATCGCAAACTTGGCTGGGGTCTCACTGGATTCTAAGAGTTCCCCCGTTCA